>JANJGN010002633.1:0-64505 GCA_026770705.1 Isurus oxyrinchus
ACAGCGATTCCAGAGCAGGATTTTGCAAGTTTAAAACAGCGAGAGGAGAGCAGGATTTTCACAGTTTAAAACAGCCAGAGGACAGCAGGTATTTCACAGTTTAAAACAGCCAGAGGAGTGCACGTATTTCACAGATGAAAACAGCGAGTGGAGAGCAGGATATTCACAGTTTAAAACAGCGAGAGTAGAGCTGGGATTATTGGAGTTTAAAACAGCGACAGGTGAACAGGATTTTCACAGTTTAAAACAGCGAGAGGGGAGCTTGGATTTTCACAGTTTAAAAAAATGAGACGGGAGCTTGGGTGTTCACAGTTAAAAACAGCGAGTGGTGAGTAGGATTTTCAGAGTTTTAGAACAGCGAAAGGAGAGCAGGATTTTCACAGATTAAAATGGTGAGAGGAGAGCCGGATATTCACAGTTTAAAATGGCGAGAGGAGTGCAGGTATTTCACTGTTTAAAACTGCCAGAGGTGAGCAGGATTTTCACAGTTTAAAACAGTGAGAGTTGAGCAGGATTTTCACAGTTTAAAACAGCGAGAGGAGAGCAGGTATTTCACAGTTTAAAACAGCGAGAGGAGAGCAGGAATTTCACAGTTTAAAACAGCGAGAGTAGAGCTGGGATTTTCACCGTTTAAAACAGCGAGAGGTGAGCTGCATTTTCACAGTTTTAAAACAGCGAGAGGGGAGCTAGATTTTCAGAGTTTAAATCTGCGAGAGGGGAGCCGGATATTCACAGTTTAAAACAGCGAGAGTTGAGCTGGCATTTTCACAGTATTGAAGCAGCGAGAGGAGAGCAGGATTTTCACTGTTTAAAACAGCGAGTGGAGAGCTGGGATTTTCACAGTTTAAAACAGCAGTAGGAGAGCTGGGATTTTCACAGTTTAAAACAGCAGTAGGAGAGCTGGGATTTTCACAGTTTAAAGCTGCGAGAGGAGAGCTGGGATTTTCACAGTTTAAAACAGCAAGAGGAAGAGACGGGATTTTAAAAGTTTCAAACGGCGGGGAGGAAAGCAGAATTTTCTTGTTTCAAACAGCGTAAGGAGACCAGGATTTTCACATTTTAAAACAGCGAGAGGAGAGCATGATTTTCACAGTTTACAAACAGCGAGAGGTGAGCTGGATTTCACAATTGAAAACACCGAGAGGTGAGCAGGATTTGCACAGCATAAATCAGCGAGAGGAGAGCAGGATTTTCACTGCATAAAACAGCCTGACAAAGCTGGATTTTCACACTTTAAAACAGCGAGAGGAAAGCTGGGATTTTCAAAGTTAAAAACAGCGAGTGGAGAGCTGAGTTTTCGCAGTTTTAAACAGCGAGAGGTGAGCAGGATTTTCACAGTTTAAAACAGCGAGAGGTGAGCTGGGATTTTCACAGTTTAAAACAGCAAGAGGAAGAGACGGGATTTTAAAAGTTTCAAAAGGCGGGAGGAAAGCAGAATTTTCAGTGTTTAAAACAGCGAGAGGTGAGCAGGTATTTCACAGTTTAAAACAGCGAGTGGGAGAGCAGGATATTCACAGTTTAAAACAGCAAGTGTAGAGCTGGGATTATTGAGGTTTAAAACAGCGAGAGGTGAACAGGATTTTCACAGTTTAAAACAGTGAGACGGGAGCTTGGGTGTTCACAGTTAAAAACAGCGAGTGGTGAGCTGGATTTTCAAAGTTTAGAACAGCGAAAGGAGAGCAGGATTTTCACAGATTAAAATGGTGAGAGGAGGGCCGGATATTCACAGTTTAAAATGGCGAGAGGAGTGCAGGTATTTCACTGTTTAAAACAGCCAGAGGAGAGCAGGATTTTCACAGTTTAAAACAGGGAGAGGAGAGCAGTATTTTCACAGTTTAAAACAGCCAGAGGAGAGCAGGATTTTCACAGTTTAAAACAGGGAGAGTAGAGCTGGGATTTTCGGAGTTTAAAACAGCCAGAGGAAGAGACGGGATTTTAAAAGTTTCAAACGGCGGGAGGAAAGCAGAATTTTCACTGTTTAAAACAGCGAGTGGAGAGCAGCATTTTCACAGTTTACAAACAGCGAGAGGTGAGCTGGATTTCACAACTGAAAACAGCGAGAGGAGAGCAGGATTTTCACAGCATAAAACAGCCTGACAAAAGCTGGATTTTCACACTTTAAAACAGCGAGAGGAAAGCTGGGATTTTCACAGCTAAAAACAGCGAGAGGAGAGCTGGGTTTTCACAGTTTTAAACAGCGAGAGGAGAGCCTGGATTTTCACTGTTTAAAACAGCCAGAGGAGAGCAGGTATTTCACAGTTTAAAACAGCAAGTGGAGAGCTGGGATTTTCAGAGTTTAAAACAGCGAGAGGAGAGCCTGGATTTTCACTGTTTAAAACAGCAAGAGGAGAGCAGGATTTTCACCGTTTAAAACAGCGAGAGGAGAGCAGGATTTTCACAGTTTAAAACAGCGAGAGGAGAGCAGGATTTTCACAGTTTAAAACAGCAAGAGGAGAGCAGGATTTTCACAGCTTAAAACAGCGAGAGGAGAGCCTGGATTTTCACATTTTAAAACAGCCAGAGGAGAGCAGGATATTCACAGTTTAAAACAGCGACAGGAGAGCAGGATATTCACAGTTTAAAACAGCGAGTGGAGAGCAGGAATTTCAAAGTTTAAAACATCGACAGGTGAGCAGGATTTTCACATTTTAAAACAGCAATTGTAGAGCAGGATTTTACAAGTTTAAAACAGCGAAAGGCGAGCAGGATTTGCACAGCATAAAACAGCGATACGGGAGCAGGATTTTCATGGCATAAAACAGCCAGATGAAAGCCGGATTTTCACAAAACAGCCAGAGAAGTGCACGTATTTCACTGTTTAAACAGCCAGAGGAGAGCAGGATCTTCACAGTTTAAAACAGCGAGAAGCGAGCAGGAATTTCAAAGTTTAAAACAGCGAGAGGAGAGCTGGGATTTTCAGAGTTTGAAACATCGAGAGGTGAGCAGGATTTTCACATTTTAAAACAGCAATTGTAGAGCAGGATTTTCACAGTTTAAAACAGCAAGAGGAGAGCAGGATTTTCACCTTTTAAAACAGCGAGAGTTGAGCAGGATTTTCACAGTTTAAAATAGCGAGAGGAGAGCCTGGATTTTCACTGTTTAAAAAAGCCAGAGGAGAGCAGGTATTTCACATTTTAAAACAGCGAGAGGAGAGCAGGATATTCACAGTTTAAAACAGCGAGTGGAGAGCAGGATTTCAAAGTTTAAAACAGCAAGTGTAGAGCTGGGATTTTCAGAGTTTAAAACATCGAGAGGTGAGCAGGATTTTCACATTTTAAAACAGCAATTGTAGAGCAGGATTTTACAAGTTTAAAACAGCGAAAGGAGAGCAGGATTTGCACAGCATAAAACAGCGAGACGGGAGCAGGATTTTCATGGCATAAAACAGCCAGACGAAGGCCGGATTTTCACAAAACAGCCAGAGGAGTGCACGTATTTCACTGTTTAAAACAGCCAGAGGAGAGCAGGATCTTCACAGTTTAAAACAGCGAGAAGAGAGCAGGATTTTCACAGTTTAAAACAGCGAGAGGAGAGCAGGAATTTCACAGTTTAAAACAGCGAGAGGAGAGCAGGTATTTCACAGTTTAAAACTGCGAGAAGCAAGCAGGAATTTCACTGTTTAAAACAGCGAGAGGAGAGCAGGAATTTCACAGTTTAAAACAGCAAGAAGCGAGCTGGATTTTCACACTTTAAAACAGCGAGAGGAAAGCTGGGATTTTCACAGTTAAAAACAGCGAGAGGAGAGCAGGGTTTTCACAGTTTTAAACAGCGAGAGGAGAGCAGGAATTTCACAGTTTAAAACCGCGAGAGGAGAGCAGGATTTTCACAGTTAAAAACAGCGAGAGGAGAGCAGGGTTTTCACAGTTTTAAACAGCGAGAGGTGAGCAGGATTTTCTCCGTTTAAAACAGCGAGAGTTGAGCAGGATTTTCACTGTTTAAAAAAGCCAGAGGAGAGCAGGTATTTCACATTTTAAAACAGCCAGAGGAGAGCAGGATATTCAAAGTTTAAAACAGCGAGAGGAGAGCAGGAATTTCAAAGTTTAAAACAGCAAGTGTAGAGCTGGGATTTTCAGAGTTTAAAACATCGAGAGGTGAGCAGGATTTTCACATTTTAAAACAGCAATTGTAGAGCAGGATTTTACAAGTTTAAGACAGCGAAAGGAGAGCAGGATTTGCACAGCATAAAACAGCGAGACGGGAGCAGGATTTTCATGGCATAAAACAAGCCAGACGAAAGCCGGATTTTCACAAAACAGCCAGAGGAGTGCACGTATTTCACTGTTTAAAACAGCCAGAGGAGAGCAGGATCTTCACAGTTTAAAACAGCGAGAAGAGAGCAGGAATTTCACAGTTTAAAACAGCGAGAGGAGAGCTGGAATTTCACAGTTTAAAACTGAAAGAGGAGAGCAGGAATTTCACAGTTTAAAACAGCGAGAGGGGAGCAGGAATTTCACAGTTTAAAACAGCGAGAAGAGAGCAGGAATTTCACAGTTTAAATCAGCGAGAGGAGAGCTGGAATTTCACAGTTTAAAACAGCGAGAAGAGAGCAGGAATTTCACAGTTTAAAGCAGCGAGAGGGGAGCTAGATTTTCAGAGGTTAAAGCTGCGAGAGGGTAGCTGGATATTCACAGTTTAAAACAGCGGGAAGAGATCAGGAATTTCACAGTTTAAAACAGCGAGAGGAGAGCAGGATTTTCACAGTTTAAAACAGCGAGAAGCGAGCAGGAATTTCACAGTTTAAAACAGCGAGAGGAGAGCCTGGATTTTCACTGTTTAAAACAGCCAGAGGAGAGCAGGTATTTCACAGTTTAAAACAGCAAGTGTAGAGCTGGGATTTTCAGAGTTTAAAACAGCGAGAGGAGAGCCTGGATTTTCACTGTTTAAAACAACGAGAGGAGAGCCAGGATTTTCACCGTTTAAAACAGCAAGAGGAGAGCAGGATTTTCACAGCTTAAAACAGCGAGAGGAGAGCCTGGATTTTCACATTTTAAAACAGCCAGGGGAGAGCAGGATATTCACAGTTTAAAACAGCGACAGGAGAGCAGGATATTCACAGTTTAAAACAGCGAGTGGAGAGCAGGAATTTCAAAGTTTAAAACATCGAGAGGTGAGCAGGATTTTCACATTTTAAAACAGCAATTGTAGAGCAGGATTTTACAAGTTTAAAACAGTGAAAGGAGAGCAGGATTTGCACAGCATAAAACAGCGAGACAGGAGCAGGATTTTCATGGCATAAAACAGCCAGACGAAAGCCGGATTTTCACAAAACAGCCAGAGGAGTGCACGTATTTCACTGTTTAAAACAGCCAGAGGAGAGCAGGATCTTCACAGTTTAAAACAGCGAGAAGAGAGCAGGATATTCAAAGTACAAAACAGCGAGAGGAGAGCTGATATTTTCACATTTTAAAACAGCAATTGTAGAGCAGGATTTTCACAGTTTAAAACAGCAAGAGGAGAGCAGGATTTTCACCTTTTAAAACAGCGAGAGTTGAGCAGGATTTTCACAGTTTAAAATAGCGAGAGGAGAGCCTGGATTTTCACTGTTTAAAAAAGCCAGAGGAGAGCAGGTATTTCACATTTTAAAACAGCGAGAGGAGAGCAGGATATTCACAGTTTAAAACAGCGAGTGGAGAGCAGGATTTCAAAGTTTAAAACAGCAAGTGTAGAGCTGGGATTTTCAGAGTTTAAAACATCGAGAGGTGAGCAGGATTTTCACATTTTAAAACAGCAATTGTAGAGCAGGATTTTACAAGTTTAAAACAGCGAAAGGAGAGCAGGATTTGCACAGCATAAAACAGCGAGACGGGAGCAGGATTTTCATGGCATAAAACAGCCAGACGAAAGCCGGATTTTCACAAAACAGCCAGAGGAGTGCACGTATTTCACTGTTTAAAACAGCCAGAGGAGAGCAGGATCTTCACAGTTTAAAACAGCGAGAAGAGAGCAGGATTTTCACAGTTTAAAACAGCGAGAGGAGAGCAGGAATTTCACAGTTTAAAACAGCGAGAGGAGAGCAGGTATTTCACAGTTTAAAACTGCGAGAAGCAAGCAGGAATTTCACCGTTTAAAACAGCGAGAGGAGAGCAGGAATTTCACAGTTTAAAACAGCGAGAAGCGAGCAGGATTTTCACATTTTAAAACAGCGAGAGGAGAGCAGGATTTTCACAGTTTAAAACAGCCTGACAAAAGCTGGATTTTCACACTTTAAAACAGCGAGAGGAAAGCTGGGATTTTCACAGTTAAAAACAGCGAGAGGAGAGCAGGGTTTTCACAGTTTTAAACAGCGAGAGGAGAGCAGGAATTTCACAGTTTAAAACCGCGAGAGGAGAGCAGGATTTTCACAGTTAAAAACAGCGAGAGGAGAGCAGGGTTTTCACAGTTTTAAACAGCGAGAGGTGAGCAGGATTTTCTCCGTTTAAAACAGCGAGAGTTGAGCAGGATTTTCACTGTTTAAAAAAGCCAGAGGAGAGCAGGTATTTCACATTTTAAAACAGCGAGAGGAGAGCAGGATATTCACAGTTTAAAACAGCGAGTGGAGAGCAGGATTTCAAAGTTTAAAACAGCAAGTGTAGAGCTGGGATTTTCAGAGTTGAAAACATCGAGAGGTGAGCAGGATTTTCACATTTTAAAACAGCAATTGTAGAGCAGGATTTTACAAGTTTAAAACAGCGAAAGGAGAGCAGGATTTGCACAGCATAAAACAGCGAGACGGGAGCAGGATTTTCATGGCATAAAACAGCCAGACGAAAGCCGGATTTTCACAAAACAGCCAGAGGAGTGCATGTATTTCACTGTTTAAAACAGCCAGAGGAGAGCAGGATCTTCACAGTTTAAAACAGCGAGAAGAGAGCAGGAATTTCACAGTTTAAAACAGCGAGAGGAGAGCAGGAATTTCACAGTTTAAAACAGCGAGAGGAGAGCAGGTATTTCACAGTTTAAAACAGCAAGTGGAGAGCTGGGATTTTCACAGTTTAAAACAGCGAGAGGAGAGCAGGTATTTCACAGTTTAAAACTGCGAGAAGCAAGCAGGAATTTCACCGTTTAAAACAGCGAGAGGAGAGCAGGAATTTCACAGTTTAAAACAGCGAGAAGCGAGCAGGATTTTCACATTTTAAAACAGCGAGAGGAGAGCAGGATTTTCACAGTTTAAAACAGCCTGACAAAAGCTGGATTTTCACACTTTAAAACAGCGAGAGGAAAGCTGGGATTTTCACAGTTAAAAACAGCGAGAGGAGAGCAGGGTTTTCACAGTTTTAAACAGCGAGAGGAGAGCAGGAATTTCACAGTTTAAAACCGCGAGAGGAGAGCAGGATTTTCACAGTTAAAAACAGCGAGAGGAGAGCAGGGTTTTCACAGTTTTAAACAGCGAGAGGTGAGCAGGATTTTCTCCGTTTAAAACAGCGAGAGTTGAGCAGGATTTTCACTGTTTAAAAAAGCCAGAGGAGAGCAGGTATTTCACATTTTAAAACAGCGAGAGGAGAGCAGGATATTCACAGTTTAAAACAGCGAGTGGAGAGCAGGATTTCAAAGTTTAAAACAGCAAGTGTAGAGCTGGGATTTTCAGAGTTGAAAACATCGAGAGGTGAGCAGGATTTTCACATTTTAAAACAGCAATTGTAGAGCAGGATTTTACAAGTTTAAAACAGCGAAAGGAGAGCAGGATTTGCACAGCATAAAACAGCGAGACGGGAGCAGGATTTTCATGGCATAAAACAGCCAGACGAAAGCCGGATTTTCACAAAACAGCCAGAGGAGTGCATGTATTTCACTGTTTAAAACAGCCAGAGGAGAGCAGGATCTTCACAGTTTAAAACAGCGAGAAGAGAGCAGGAATTTCACAGTTTAAAACAGCGAGAGGAGAGCAGGAATTTCACAGTTTAAAACAGCGAGAGGAGAGCAGGTATTTCACAGTTTAAAACAGCAAGTGGAGAGCTGGGATTTTCAGAGTTTAAAACAGCGAGAGGAGAGCCTGGATTTTCACTGTTTAAAACAGCAAGAGGAGAGCAGGATTTTCACCGTTTAAAACAGCGAGAGGAGAGCAGGATTTTCACAGTTTAAAACAGCGAGAGGAGAGCAGGATTTTCACAGTTTAAAACAGCAAGAGGAGAGCAGGATTTTCACAGCTTAAAACAGCGAGAGGAGAGCCTGGATTTTCACATTTTAAAACAGCCAGAGGAGAGCAGGATATTCACAGTTTAAAACAGCGACAGGAGAGCAGGATATTCACAGTTTAAAACAGCGAGTGGAGAGCAGGAATTTCAAAGTTTAAAACATCGACAGGTGAGCAGGATTTTCACATTTTAAAACAGCAATTGTAGAGCAGGATTTTACAAGTTTAAAACAGCGAAAGGCGAGCAGGATTTGCACAGCATAAAACAGCGATACGGGAGCAGGATTTTCATGGCATAAAACAGCCAGACGAAAGCCGGAATTTCACAAAACAGCCAGAGAAGTGCACGTATTTCACTGTTTAAACAGCCAGAGGAGAGCAGGATCTTCACAGTTTAAAACAGCGAGAAGCGAGCAGGAATTTCAAAGTTTAAAACAGCGAGAGGAGAGCTGGGATTTTCAGAGTTTGAAACATCGAGAGGTGAGCAGGATTTTCACATTTTAAAACAGCAATTGTAGAGCAGGATTTTCACAGTTTAAAACAGCAAGAGGAGAGCAGGATTTTCACCTTTTAAAACAGCGAGAGTTGAGCAGGATTTTCACAGTTTAAAATAGCGAGAGGAGAGCCTGGATTTTCACTGTTTAAAAAAGCCAGAGGAGAGCAGGTATTTCACATTTTAAAACAGCGAGAGGAGAGCAGGATATTCACAGTTTAAAACAGCGAGTGGAGAGCAGGATTTCAAAGTTTAAAACAGCAAGTGTAGAGCTGGGATTTTCAGAGTTTAAAACATCGAGAGGTGAGCAGGATTTTCACATTTTAAAACAGCAATTGTAGAGCAGGATTTTACAAGTTTAAAACAGCGAAAGGAGAGCAGGATTTGCACAGCATAAAACAGCGAGACGGGAGCAGGATTTTCATGGCATAAAACAGCCAGACGAAGGCCGGATTTTCACAAAACAGCCAGAGGAGTGCACGTATTTCACTGTTTAAAACAGCCAGAGGAGAGCAGGATCTTCACAGTTTAAAACAGCGAGAAGAGAGCAGGATTTTCACAGTTTAAAACAGCGAGAGGAGAGCAGGAATTTCACAGTTTAAAACAGCGAGAGGAGAGCAGGTATTTCACAGTTTAAAACTGCGAGAAGCAAGCAGGAATTTCACCGTTTAAAACAGCGAGAGGAGAGCAGGAATTTCACAGTTTAAAACAGCGAGAAGCGAGCAGGATTTTCACATTTTAAAACAGCGAGAGGAGAGCAGGATTTTCACAGTTTAAAACAGCCTGACAAAAGCTGGATTTTCACACTTTAAAACAGCGAGAGGAAAGCTGGGATTTTCACAGTTAAAAACAGCGAGAGGAGAGCAGGGTTTTCACAGTTTTAAACAGCGAGAGGAGAGCAGGGTTTTCACAGTTTTAAACAGCGAGAGGAGAGCAGGAATTTCACAGTTTAAAACCGCGAGAGGAGAGCAGGATTTTCACAGTTAAAAACAGCGAGAGGAGAGCAGGGTTTTCACAGTTTTAAACAGCGAGAGGTGAGCAGGATTTTCTCCGTTTAAAACAGCGAGAGTTGAGCAGGATTTTCACTGTTTAAAAAAGCCAGAGGAGAGCAGGTATTTCACATTTTAAAACAGCCAGAGGAGAGCAGGATATTCAAAGTTTAAAACAGCGAGAGGAGAGCAGGAATTTCAAAGTTTAAAACAGCAAGTGTAGAGCTGGGATTTTCAGAGTTTAAAACATCGAGAGGTGAGCAGGATTTTCACATTTTAAAACAGCAATTGTAGAGCAGGATTTTACAAGTTTAAGACAGCGAAAGGAGAGCAGGATTTGCACAGCATAAAACAGCGAGATGGGAGCAGGATTTTCATGGCATAAAACAGCCAGACGAAAGCCGGAATTTCACAAAACAGCCAGAGGAGTGCACGTATTTCACTGTTTAAAACAGCCAGAGGAGAGCAGGATCTTCACAGTTTAAAACAGCGAGAAGAGAGCAGGAATTTCACAGTTTAAAACAGCGAGAGGAGAGCTGGAATTTCACAGTTTAAAACTGAAAGAGGAGAGCAGGAATTTCACAGTTTAAAACAGCGAGAGGGGAGCAGGAATTTCACAGTTTAAAACAGCGAGAAGAGAGCAGGAATTTCACAGTTTAAATCAGCGAGAGGAGAGCTGGAATTTCACAGTTTAAAACAGCGAGAAGAGAGCAGGAATTTCACAGTTTAAAGCAGCGAGAGGGGAGCTAGATTTTCAGAGGTTAAAGCTGCGAGAGGGTAGCTGGATATTCACAGTTTAAAACAGCGGGAAGAGATCAGGAATTTCACAGTTTAAAACAGCGAGAGGAGAGCAGGATTTTCACAGTTTAAAACAGCGAGAAGCGAGCAGGAATTTCACAGTTTAAAACAGCGAGAGGAGAGCCTGGATTTTCACTGTTTAAAACAGCCAGAGGAGAGCAGGTATTTCACAGTTTAAAACAGCAAGTGTAGAGCTGGGATTTTCAGAGTTTAAAACAGCGAGAGGAGAGCCTGGATTTTCACTGTTTAAAACAGCGAGAGGAGAGCCAGGATTTTCACCGTTTAAAACAGCAAGAGGAGAGCAGGATTTTCACAGCTTAAAACAGCGAGAGGAGAGCCTGGATTTTCACATTTTAAAACAGCCAGGGGAGAGCAGGATATTCACAGTTTAAAACAGCGACAGGAGAGCAGGATATTCACAGTTTAAAACAGCGAGTGGAGAGCAGGAATTTCAAAGTTTAAAACATCGAGAGGTGAGCAGGATTTTCACATTTTAAAACAGCAATTGTAGAGCAGGATTTTACAAGTTTAAAACAGTGAAAGGAGAGCAGGATTTGCACAGCATAAAACAGCGAGACAGGAGCAGGATTTTCATGGCATAAAACAGCCAGACGAAAGCCGGATTTTCACAAAACAGCCAGAGGAGTGCACGTATTTCACTGTTTAAAACAGCCAGAGGAGAGCAGGATCTTCACAGTTTAAAACAGCGAGAAGAGAGCAGGATATTCAAAGTTTAAAACAGCGAGAGGAGAGCTGATATTTTCACATTTTAAAACAGCAATTGTAGAGCAGGATTTTCACAGTTTAAAACAGCAAGAGGAGAGCAGGATTTTCACCTTTTAAAACAGCGAGAGTTGAGCAGGATTTTCACAGTTTAAAATAGCGAGAGGAGAGCCTGGATTTTCACTGTTTAAAAAAGCCAGAGGAGAGCAGGTATTTCACATTTTAAAACAGCGAGAGGAGAGCAGGATATTCACAGTTTAAAACAGCGAGTGGAGAGCAGGATTTCAAAGTTTAAAACAGCAAGTGTAGAGCTGGGATTTTCAGAGTTTAAAACATCGAGAGGTGAGCAGGATTTTCACATTTTAAAACAGCAATTGTAGAGCAGGATTTTACAAGTTTAAAACAGCGAAAGGAGAGCAGGATTTGCACAGCATAAAACAGTGAGACGGGAGCAGGATTTTCATGGCATAAAACAGCCAGACGAAAGCCGGATTTTCACAAAACAGCCAGAGGAGTGCACGTATTTCACTGTTTAAAACAGCCAGAGGAGAGCAGGATCTTCACAGTTTAAAACAGCGAGAAGAGAGCAGGATTTTCACAGTTTAAAACAGCGAGAGGAGAGCAGGAATTTCACAGTTTAAAACAGCGAGAGGAGAGCAGGTATTTCACAGTTTAAAACTGCGAGAAGCAAGCAGGAATTTCACCGTTTAAAACAGCGAGAGGAGAGCAGGAATTTCACAGTTTAAAACAGCGAGAAGCGAGCAGGATTTTCACATTTTAAAACAGCGAGAGGAGAGCAGGATTTTCACAGTTTAAAACAGCCTGACAAAAGCTGGATTTTCACACTTTAAAACAGCGAGAGGAAAGCTGGGATTTTCACAGTTAAAAACAGCGAGAGGAGAGCAGGGTTTTCACAGTTTTAAACAGCGAGAGGAGAGCAGGAATTTCACAGTTTAAAACCGCGAGAGGAGAGCAGGATTTTCACAGTTAAAAACAGCGAGAGTAGAGCAGGGTTTTCACAGTTTTAAACAGCGAGAGGTGAGCAGGATTTTCTCCGTTTAAAACAGCGAGAGTTGAGCAGGATTTTCACTGTTTAAAAAAGCCAGAGGAGAGCAGGTATTTCACATTTTAAAACAGCGAGAGGAGAGCAGGATATTCACAGTTTAAAACAGCGAGTGGAGAGCAGGATTTCAAAGTTTAAAACAGCAAGTGTAGAGCTGGGATTTTCAGAGTTGAAAACATCGAGAGGTGAGCAGGATATTCACATTTTAAAACAGCAATTGTAGAGCAGGATTTTACAAGTTTAAAACAGCGAAAGGAGAGCAGGATTTGCACAGCATAAAACAGCGAGACGGGAGCAGGATTTTCATGGCATAAAACAGCCAGACGAAAGCCGGATTTTCACAAAACAGCCAGAGGAGTGCATGTATTTCACTGTTTAAAACAGCCAGAGGAGAGCAGGATCTTCACAGTTTAAAACAGCGAGAAGAGAGCAGGAATTTCACAGTTTAAAACAGCGAGAGGAGAGCAGGAATTTCACAGTTTAAAACAGCGAGAGGAGAGCAGGTATTTCACAGTTTAAAACTGCGAGAAGCAAGCAGGAATTTCACCGTTTAAAACAGAAAGAGGAGAGCAGGAATTTCACAGTTTAAAACAGCGAGAAGCGAGCAGGATTTTCACATTTTAAAACAGCGAGAGGAGAGCAGGATTTTCACAGTTTAAAACAGTGAGAGTTGAGCAGGACGTTCACAGTTTAAAACAGCGAGAAGCGAGCAGGAATTTCACAGTTTAAAACAGCGAGAATAGAGCAGGATTTTCACAGTTTAAAACAGCGAGAGGAAAGCTGGGATTTTCACAGTTAAAAACAGCGAGAGGAGAACAGGGTTTTCACAGTTTTAAACAGCGAGAGGAGAGCAGGAATTTCACAGTTTAAAACCGCGAGAGGTGAGCAGGATTTTCTCCGTTTAAAACAGCGAGAGTTGAGCAGGATTTTCACAGTTTAAAATAGCGAGAGGAGAGCCTGGATTTTCACTGTTTAAAAAAGCCAGAGGAGAGCAGGTATTTCACATTTTAAAACAGCCAGAGGAGAGCAGGATATTCACAGTTTAAAACAGCGAGAGGAGAGCAGGAATTTCAAAGTTTAAAACAGCAAGTGTAGAGCGGGGTTTTTCAGAGTTTAAAACATCGAGAGGTGAGCAGGATTTTCACATTTTAAAACAGCAATTGTAGAGCAGGATTTTACAAGTTTAAAACAGCGAAAGGAGAGCAGGATTTGCACAGCATAAAACAGCGAGACGGGAGCAGGATTTTCATGGCATAAAACAGCCAGACGAAAGCCGGATTTTCACAAAACAGCCAGAGGAGTGCACGTATTTCACTGTTTAAAACAGCCAGAGGAGAGCAGGATCTTCACAGTTTAAAACAGCGAGAAGAGAGCAGGATTTTCACAGTTTAAAACAGCGAGAGGAGAGCAGGAATTTCACAGTTTAAAACAGCGAGAGGAGAGCAGGTATTTCACAGTTTAAAACTGCGAGAAGCAAGCAGGAATTTCACCGTTTAAAACAGCGAGAGGAGAGCAGGAATTTCACAGTTTAAAACAGCGAGAAGCGAGCAGGATTTTCACATTTTAAAACAGCGAGAGGAGAGCAGGATTTTCACAGTTTAAAACAGCCTGACAAAAGCTGGATTTTCACACTTTAAAACAGCGAGAGGAAAGCTGGGATTTTCACAGTTAAAAACAGCGAGAGGAGAGCAGGGTTTTCACAGTTTTAAACAGCGAGAGGAGAGCAGGAATTTCACAGTTTAAAACCGCGAGAGGAGAGCAGGATTTTCACAGTTAAAAACAGCGAGAGGAGAGCAGGGTTTTCACAGTTTTAAACAGCGAAAGGTGAGCAGGATTTTCTCCGTTTAAAACAGCGAGAGTTGAGCAGGATTTTCACTGTTTAAAAAAGCCAGAGGAGAGCAGGTATTTCACATTTTAAAACAGCGAGAGGAGAGCAGGATATTCACAGTTTAAAACAGCGAGTGGAGAGCAGGATTTCAAAGTTTAAAACAGCAAGTGTAGAGCTGGGATTTTCAGAGTTGAAAACATCGAGAGGTGAGCAGGATTTTCACATTTTAAAACAGCAATTGTAGAGCAGGATTTTACAAGTTTAAAACAGCGAAAGGAGAGCAGGATTTGCACAGCATAAAACAGCGAGACGGGAGCAGGATTTTCATGGCATAAAACAGCCAGACGAAAGCCGGATTTTCACAAAACAGCCAGAGGAGTGCATGTATTTCACTGTTTAAAACAGCCAGAGGAGAGCAGGATCTTCACAGTTTAAAACAGCGAGAAGAGAGCAGGAATTTCACAGTTTAAAACAGCGAGAGGAGAGCAGGAATTTCACAGTTTAAAACAGCGAGAGGAGAGCAGGTATTTCACAGTTTAAAACTGCGAGAAGCAAGCAGGAATTTCACCGTTTAAAACAGAAAGAGGAGAGCAGGAATTTCACAGTTTAAAACAGCGAGAAGCGAGCAGGATTTTCACATTTTAAAACAGCGAGAGGAGAGCAGGATTTTCACAGTTTAAAACAGTGAGAGTTGAGCAGGACGTTCACAGTTTAAAACAGCGAGAAGCGAGCAGGAATTTCACAGTTTAAAACAGCGAGAATAGAGCAGGATTTTCACAGTTTAAAACAGCGAGAGGAAAGCTGGGATTTTCACAGTTAAAAACAGCGAGAGGAGAGCAGGGTTTTCACAGTTTTAAACAGCGAGAGGAGAGCAGGAATTTCACAGTTTAAAACCGCGAGAGGTGAGCAGGATTTTCTCCGTTTAAAACAGCGAGAGTTGAGCAGGATTTTCACAGTTTAAAATAGCGAGAGGAGAGCCTGGATTTTCACTGTTTAAAAAAGCCAGAGGAGAGCAGGTATTTCACATTTTAAAACAGCCAGAGGAGAGCAGGATATTCACAGTTTAAAACAGCGAGAGGAGAGCAGGAATTTCAAAGTTTAAAACAGCAAGTGTAGAGCGGGGTTTTTCAGAGTTTAAAACATCGAGAGGTGAGCAGGATTTTCACATTTTAAAACAGCAATTGTAGAGCAGGATTTTACAAGTTTAAAACAGCGAAAGGAGAGCAGGATTTGCACAGCATAAAACAGCGAGACGGGAGCAGGATTTTCATGGTATAAAACAGCCAGACGAAAGCCGGATTTTCACAAAACAGCCAGAGGAGTGCACGTATTTCACTGTTTAAAACAGCCAGAGGAGAGCAGGATCTTCACAGTTTAAAACAGCGAGAAGAGAGCAGGAATTTCACCGTTTAAAACAGCGAGAGGAGAGCAGGATTTTCACAGTTTAAAACAGCGAGAGGAGAGCAGGATTTTCACAGTTTAAAACAGCGAGAGGAGAGCAGGATTTTCACAGTTTAAAACAGCGAGTGGAGAGCAGGAATTTCAAAGTTTAAAACATCGAGAGGTGAGCAGGATTTTCACATTTTAAAACAGCAATTGTAGAGCAGGATTTTACAAGTTTAAAACAGCGAAAGGAGAGCAGGATTTGCACAGCATAAAACAGCGAGACGGGAGCAGGATTTTCATGGTATAAAACAGCCAGACGAAAGCCGGATTTTCACAAAACAGCCAGAGGAGTGCACGTATTTCACTGTTTAAAACAGCCAGAGGAGAGCAGGATCTTCACAGTTTAAAACAGCGAGAAGAGAGCAGGAATTTCACCGTTTAAAACAGCGAGAGGAGAGCTGGAATTTCACAGTTTAAAACAGAAAGAGGAGAGCAGGAATTTCACAGTTTAAAACAGAAAGAGGAGAGCAGATATTTTACCGTTTAAAACAGCGAGAAGCGAGCAGGAATTTCACCGTTTAAAACAGCGAGAGCAGAGCAGGTTTTTCACAGTTTATAACAGCGAGAGGAGAGCAGGATTTTCACAGTTTAAAACAGCGAGAGGAGAGCAGGATTTTCACAGTTTAAAACAGCGAGAGAAGAGCTAGATTTTCAGAGTTTAAAGCTGCGAGAGGGTAGCTGGATATTCACAGTTTAAAACAGCGGGAAGAGATCAGGAATTTCACAGTTTTAAACAGCGAGAGGTGAGCAGGATTTTCACATTTTAAAACAGCAATTGTAGAGCAGGATTTTACAAGTTTAAAACAGCGAAAGGAGAGCAGGATTTGCACAGCATAAAACAGCGAGACGGGAGCAGGATTTTCATGGTATAAAACAGCCAGACGAAAGCCGGATTTTCACAAAACAGCCAGAGGAGTGCACGTATTTCACTGTTTAAAACAGCCAGAGGAGAGCAGGATCTTCACAGTTTAAAACAGCGAGAAGAGAGCAGGAATTTCACCGTTTAAAACAGCGAGAGGAGAGCTGGAATTTCACAGTTTAAAACAGAAAGAGGAGAGCAGGAATTTCACAGTTTAAAACAGAAAGAGGAGAGCAGATATTTTACCGTTTAAAACAGCGAGAAGCGAGCAGGAATTTCACCGTTTAAAACAGCGAGAGCAGAGCAGGTTTTTCACAGTTTATAACAGCGAGAGGAGAGCAGGATTTTCACAGTTTAAAACAGCGAGAGGAGAGCAGGATTTTCACAGTTTAAAACAGCGAGAGAAGAGCTAGATTTTCAGAGTTTAAAGCTGCGAGAGGGTAGCTGGATATTCACAGTTTAAAACAGCGGGAAGAGATCAGGAATTTCACAGTTTAAAACAGCGAGAGGTGAGCAGGATTTTCACAGTTTTAAACAGCGAGAGGTGAGCAGGATTTTCTCCGTTTAAAACAGCGAGAGTTGAGCAGGATTTTCACAGTTTAAAATAGCGAGAGGAGAGCCTGGATTTTCACTGTTTAAAAAAGCCAGAGGAGAGCAGGTATTTCACATTTTAAAACAGCCAGAGGAGAGCAGGATATTCACAGTTTAAAACAGCGAGAGGAGAGCAGGAATTTCAAAGTTTAAAACAGCAAGTGTAGAGCGGGGATTTTCAGAGTTTAAAACATCGAGAGGAGAGCAGGATTTTCACATTTTAAAACAGCAATTGTAGAGCAGGATTTTACAAGTTTAAAACAGCGAAAGGAGAGCAGGATTTGCACAGCATAAAACAGCGAGACGGGAGCAGGATTTTCATGGTATAAAACAGCCAGACGAAAGCCGGATTTTCACAAAACAGCCAGAGGAGTGCACGTATTTCACTGTTTAAAACAGCCAGAGGAGAGCAGGATCTTCACAGTTTAAAACAGCGAGAAGAGAGCAGGAATTTCACCGTTTAAAACAGCGAGAGGAGAGCTGGAATTTCACAGTTTAAAACAGAAAGAGGAGAGCAGGAATTTCACAGTTTAAAACAGCGAGAGGAGAGCAGATATTTTACAGTTTAAAACAGCGAGAAGCGAGCAGGAATTTCACCGTTTAAAACAGCGAGAGCAGAGCAGGTTTTTCACAGTTTATAACAGCGAGAGGAGAGCAGGATTTTCACAGTTTAAAACAGCGAGAGGAGAGCAGGATTTTCACAGTTTAAAACAGCGAGAGAAGAGCTAGATTTTCAGAGTTTAAAGCTGCGAGAGGGTAGCTGGATATTCACAGTTTAAAACAGCGGGAAGAGATCAGGAATTTCACAGTTTAAAACAGCGAGAGGAGAGCAGGATTTTCACAGTTTAAAACAGCGAGAAGCGAGCAGGAATTTCACAGTTTAAAACAGCGAGAGGAGAGCAGGAATTTCACCGTTAAAAACAGCGAGAGGAGAGCAGGAATTTCACAGTTTTAAACAGCAAGAGGGGAGCTAGATTTTCAGAGTTTAAAGCTGCGAGAGGGGAGCCGGATATTCACTGTTTAAAACAGCGAGAGGAGAGCTGGGATTTTCACAGTTTAAAAAGGCAAGAGGAAGAGACGGGATTTTAAAAGTTTTAAACGGCGGGAGTAAAGCAGAATTTTCACAGTTTAAAACAGCGAGTGGAGAGCAGGAATTTCACAATTTAAAACAGCGAGAGTAGAGCTTAGATTTTCACAGTTTAAAGCAGAGAGAGGAGGGCAAGATTTTCACAGTTGAAAACAGCGAGAGGAGAGCCAGATTTTCACTGTTTAAAACAGCGAGAGGAGAGCTGGGATTTTCACACTTTAAAACAGTGAGACATGAGCAGGATTTTCACAGTTTAAAACAGCGAGAGGAGAGCAGGAATTTCACAGTTTCAAACAGCGAGAGGACAGCGGGATTTTCACAGTTTAAAACAGCGAGCGGAGAGCAGGATTTTCACAGTTTAAAACAGCGAGAGGCGAGCAGGATTTTCTCAGTTTTAATCAGCGAGAGGCGAGCCGGGATTTTCACAGTTTTGAAACAGCCAGAGGAGCGCTGGATTTTTAATGTTTCAAACAGCGAGTGGAGAGCTGTGATTTTCACCGTTTAAACAGCGTGAAGTGAGCAGGATTTTCACAGTTTAAAGCAGTGAGAGGTGATTAGGATTTTCACAGTTTAAAACAGCGAGAGGAGAGCAGGAATTTCACAGTTTCAAACAGCGAGAGGAGAGCAAGATTTTCACGGATTAAAACAGCGAGTGGATAGCAGGAAATTCACAGTTTAAAACAGCGAGAGTAGAGCTGGGATTTTCACAGTTTAAAACAGCGAGAGTAGAGCTGGGAATTTCACAGTTTAAAACAGCGAGACGTGAGCACGATTTTCACAGTTTAAAACTGCGAGCGGAGAGCTGTGATTTTTACCGTTTGAAACAGCGAGAGGAGTGCTGCGATTTTCACAGTGTAAAACAGCGAGAGGAGTGCTGTGATTTTCACAGTGTAAAACAACGAGAGGAGAGCAAAAGTTTCACAGTGCAAAACAAATAGAGGAGAGCTGTGATTTTTACCGTTTCAAACACCGAGAGGAGTGCTGCGATTTTCACAGTTGAAAACAGGGAGATGTTGGCCAGGATTTTCGCATTTTAAAACAGCAAGAGGACAGCAGAATTTTCACAGGTTAAAACAGCGAGAGAAGAGCAGGATTTTCACAAAACAAAACAGCAAGAGGTGTGCAGTATTTTCACAGTTTAAAACCGCGAGAGACATCTGGATTTTCACAGTTTAAAACAGCGAGAGGGAAGCCAGATATTCACAGTTTAAAACAGCAAGAGGAGAGACGGGATTTTCACAGTTTAAAACAGCGAGAGGAGAGCAGATATTCACAGTTTAAAACAGCAAGAGGAGAGACGGGATTTTCACAGTTTAAAACAGCGAGAGGTTAGCTGGGATTTTCACAGTTTAAAACAGCGAGCGGAGAGCAGGATTTTCACAGTTTAAAACAGCGAGAGGAGAGCAGGATTTTTACAGTTTAAAACAGCGAGAGGAGAGCAGAATTTTCACAGTTTAAAACAGCGAGAGGAGAGCAGGATTTTTACAGTTTAAAACAGCGAGAGGTGAGCAGGATTTTCACAGTTTAAAACAGCGAGAGGAGAGCAGGATTTTCACAGTTTAAAACAGCGAGAGGTGATCTGGGATTTTCACAGTATTGAAGCAGCCAGAGGGGAGCAGGATTTTCACTGTTTAAAACAGCGAGAGTAGAGCTGGGATTTTCACACTTTAAAACAATGTGAGGTGAGCACGATTTTCACTGTCTAAAACAACGAGAGGAGATCTGTGATTTTTACCGTTTCAAACACCGAGAGGAGTGCTGTGATTTTCACAGTTGAAAACAGGGAATGTTGGCCAGGATTTTAGCATTTTAAAACAGCGAGAGGCAAGCAGGAATTTCACAGGTTAAAACAGCGAGTGAAGAGCACGATTTTCACAATATAAAACAGCGAGAGGTATGCAGTATTTTCACAGTTTAAAACCGCGAGAGACATCTGGATTTTCACAGTTTAAAACAGCGAGAGGGAAGCAGGATTTTCGCAGTTTAAAACAGTGAGAGGAGAGCTGGGATTTTCACATTTTAAAAGAGCCAGAGGAGAGCAGGAATTTCACAGTTTAAAACAGTGAGAGGTGAGCTGGGATTTTCACAGTTTAAAACAGCAAGAGTTGAGCAGGATTTTCACAGTTTAAAACAGCGAGAGGAGAGCTGAGATTTTCACAGTTTAAAACAGCGAGAGGTGAGCTGGGATTTTCGCAGTTTAAAACAGCGAGAGGAAGAGCTGCGATTTTCACAGTTTAAAACAGCCAGAGGAGAGCAGGAAATTCACAGTTTAAAACAGTGAGAGATGACCCTGAATTTCACTGTTTAAAACAGCGAGAGTTGAGCAGGATTTTCACAGTTTAAAACAGCGAGAGCTAAGCAGGATTTTCACAGTTTAAAACAGCGAGAGGAGAGCCAGATATTCACAGTTTAAAACAGCGAGAGGTGAGCTGGGATTTTCACAGTTTAAAACAGCCAGAGGAGAGCAGGATTTTCACAGTTTAAAACAGTGAGAGCTGACCCTGAATTTCACAGTTTAAAACAGCGAGAGTTGAGCAGGATATTCACAGTTTAAAACAGCGTGAGGAGAGCAGGGTTTTCACAGTTTTAATCAGCGAGAGGAGTGCAGGGTTTTCACAGTTTAAAACAGCGAGAGGACAGTAGGATTTTCACATTTTTAAACAGCGAGAGGAAAGCAGGATTTTCACAGATTAAAACAGTGAGAAGAAAGCAGGATTTTCACAGTTTCAAACAGCGATGGAAAGCAGGATTTTCACAGTTTCAAACAGCGAGAGGAGAGCAGGATTTTCACAGTTTAAAACAGCGAGAGGAATGCAGGATTTTCACAGTTTCAAACAGCGAGAGGAAAGCAGGATTTTCACAGTTTCAAACAGCGAGAGGAAAGCAGGATTTTCACAGTTTAAAACAGCGAGAGGACAGCAGGATTTTCACAGTTTAAAACAGCGAGAGGAGAGCAGGATTTTCACTGTTTCAAACAGCGAGAGTTGAGCAGGATTTTCACAGTTTCAAACAGCGAGAGGTGAGCTGGGATTTTCACAGTTTAAAACAGCGACAGGAGAGCTGCGATTTTCATAGTTGAAAACAGCCAGAGGAGAGCTGCGATTTTCACAGTTTAACCAGCCAGAGGAGAGCAGGAATTTCACAGTTTAAAACAGCGAGAGAAGAGAAGGTTTTTCACAGTTGAAAACAGCCAGAGGAGAGCAGGATTTTCGCAGTTTAAAACAGCGAGAGGTCAGTTGAATTTTCACAGTTTAAAACAGCAAGAGGGAAGCAGGATTTTCGCAGTTTAAAACAGTGAGAGGAGAGCCGGGATTTTCACATTTTAAAAGAGCCAGAGGAAAGCAGGATATTCACAGTTTAAAACAGCGAGAGGTGAGCTGGGATTTTCACATTTTAAAACAGCGAGAGGTTAGCTGGGATTTTCACAGTTTAATACAGCCAGAGGAGTGCCGGATTTTCACAGTTTAAAACAGTGAGAGCTGACCCTGAATGTCACAGTTTAAAACAGCAAGAGTTGAGCAGGATTTTCACAGTTTAAAACAGCAAGAGGTTAGCTGGGATTTTCACAGTTTAAAACAGCGAGACGTGAGCACGATTTTCACAGTGTAAAACAACGAGAGGAGTGCTGTGATTTTCACAGTGTAAAACAGCGAGAGGAGTGCTGTGATTTTCACAGAGTAAAACAACGAGAGGAGTGCTGCGATTTTCACAGTTTAAAACAGCCAGAGGAGAGCAGGATTTTCACAGTTTAAAACAGTGAGAGATGACCCTGATTTTCACAGTTTAAAACAGCGAGAGTTGAGCAGGATTTTCACAGTTTAAAACAGCGAGAGTTGAGCAGGATTTTCACAGTTTAAAACAGCGAGAGGAAAGCAAGATATTCACAGTTTAAAACAGCGAGAGGTGAGCTGGGATTTTCACAGTTTAAAACAGCCAGAGGAGAGCAGGATTTTCATAGTTTAAAACAGTGAGAGCTGACCCTGAATTTCACAGTTTAAAACAGCGAGCGGAGAGCAGGATTTTCACAGTTTAAAACAGCGAGAGGAGAGCAGGATTTTTACAGTTTAAAACAGCGAGAGGAGAGCAGGAATTTTCACAGTTTAAAACAGCGAGAGGAGAGCAGGATTTTTACAGTTTAAAACAGCGAGAGGTGAGCAGGATTTTCACAGTTTAAAACAGCGAGAGGAGAGCAGGATTTTCACAGTTTAAAACAGCGAGAGGTGAGCTGGGATTTTCACAGTATTGAAGCAGCCAGAGGGGAGCAGGATTTTCACTGTTTAAAACAGCGAGAGTAGAGCTGGGATTTTCACACTTTAAAACAATGTGAGGTGAGCACGATTTTCACTGTCTAAAACAACGAGAGGAGATCTGTGATTTTTACCGTTTCAAACACCGAGAGGAGTGCTGTGATTTTCACAGTTGAAAACAGGGAATGTTGGCCAGGATTTTCGCATTTTAAAACAGCGAGAGGCAAGCAGGAATTTCACAGGTTAAAACAGCGAGAGAAGAGCACGATTTTCACAATATAAAACAGCGAGAGGTGTGCAGTATTTTCACAGTTTAAAACCGCGAGAGACATCTGGATTTTCACAGTTTAAAACCGCGAGAGACATCTGGATTTTCACAGTTTAAAACAGCGAGAGGGAAGCAGGATTTTCGCAGTTTAAAACAGTGAGAGGAGAGCTGGGATTTTCACATTTTAAAAGAGCCAGAGGAGAGCAGGAATTTCACAGTTTAAAACAGTGAGAGGTGAGCTGGGATTTTCACAGTTTAAAACAGCAAGAGTTGAGCAGGATTTTCACATTTTAAAACAGCGAGAGGAGAGCTGAGATTTTCACAGTTTAAAACAGCGAGAGGTGAGCTGGGATTTTCGCAGTTTAAAACAGCGAGAGGAGAGCTGCGATTTTCACAGTTTAAAACAGCCAGAGGAGAGCAGGAAATTCACAGTTTAAAACAGTGAGAGATGACCCTGAATTTCACTGTTTAAAACAGCGAGAGTTGAGCAGGATTTTCACAGTTTAAAACAGCGAGAGTTGAGCAGGATTTTCACAGTTTAAAACAGCGAGAGGAGAGCCAGATATTCACAGTTTAAAACAGCGAGAGGTGAGCTGGGATTTTCACAGTTTAAAACAGCCAGAGGAGAGCAGGATTTTCACAGTTTAAAACAGTGAGAGCTGACCCTGAATTTCACAGTTTAAAACAGCGAGAGGAGAGCAGGGTTTTCACAGTTTAAAACAGCGAGAGGAGAGCAGGGTTTTCACAGTTTTAATCAGCGAGAGGAGTGCAGGGTTTTCACAGTTTAAAACAGCGAGAGGACAGTAGGATTTTCACATTTTTAAACAGCGAGAGGAAAGCAGGATTTTCACAGATTAAAACAGTGAGAAGAAAGCAGGATTTTCACAGTTTCAAACAGCGAGAGGAGAGCAGGATTTTCACAGTTTAAAACAGCGAGAGGAATGCAGGATTTTCACAGTTTCAAACAGCGAGAGGAAAGCAGGATTTTCACAGTTTCAAACAGCGAGAGGAAAGCAGGATTTTCACAGTTTAAAACAGCGAGAGGACAGCAGGATTTTCACAGTTTAAAACAGCGAGAGGAGAGCAGGATTTTCACTGTTTCAAACAGCGAGAGTTGAGCAGGATTTTCACAGTTTCAAACAGCGAGAGGTGAGCTGGGATTTTCACAGTTTAAAACAGCGTCAGGAGAGGTGCGATTTTCATAGTTGAAAACAGCCAGAGGAGAGCTGCGATTTTCACAGTTTAACCAGCCAGAGGAGAGCAGGAATTTCACAGTTTAAAACAGCGAGAGGAGAGAAGGTTTTTCACAGTTGAAAACAGCCAGAGGAGAGCAGGATTTTCGCAGTTTAAAACAGCGAGAGGTCAGTTGAATTTTCACAGTTTAAAACAGCGAGAGGGAAGCAGGATTTTCGCAGTTTAAAACAGTGAGAGTAGAGCCGGGATTTTCACATTTTAAAAGAGCCAGAGGAGAGCAGGATATTCACAGTTTAAAACAGCGAGAGGTGAGCTGGGATTTTCACATTTTAAAACAGCGAGAGGTAAGCTGGGATTTTCACAGTTTAAAACAGCCAGAGGAGTGCCGGATTTTCACAGTTTAAAACAGTGAGAGCTGACCCTGAATGTCACAGTTTAAAACAGCAAGAGTTGAGCAGGATTTTCACAGTTTAAAACAGCGAGAGGAGAGCAGGAGTTTCACAGTTTAAAACAGCAAGAGGTTAGCTGGGATTTTCACAGTTTAAAACAGCGAGACGTGAGCACGATTTTCACAGTGTAAAACAACGAGAGGAGTGCTGTGATTTTCACAGTGTAAAACAGCGAGAGGAGTGCTGTGATTTTCACAGTGTAAAACAACGAGAGGAGTGCTGCGATTTTCACAGTTTAAAACAGCCAGAGGAGAGCAGGATTTTCACAGTTTAAAACAGTGAGAGATGACCCTGATTTTCACAGAACAAAACAGCGAGAGTTGAGCAGGATTTTCACAGTTTAAAACAGCGAGAGTTGAGCAGGATTTTCACAGTTTAAAACAGCGAAAGGAAAGCAAGATATTCACAGTTTAAAACAGCGAGAGGTGAGCTGGGATTTTCACAGTTTAAAACAGCCAGAGGAGAGCAGGATTTTCACAGTTTAAAACAGTGAGAGCTGACCCTGAATTTCACAGTTTAAAACAGCGAGCGGAGAGCAGGATTTTCACAGTTTAAAACAGCGAGAGGAGAGCAGGATTTTTACAGTTTAAAACAGCGAGAGGAGAGCAGAATTTTCACAGTTTAAAACAGCGAGAGAAGAGCTGGATTTTTACAGTTTAAAACAGCGAGAGGTGAGCAGGATTTTCACAGTTTAAAACAGCGAGAGGAGAGCAGGATTTTCACAGTTTAAAACAGCGAGAGGTGAGCTGGGATTTTCACAGTATTGAAGCAGCCAGAGGGGAGCAGGATTTTCACTGTTTAAAACAGCGAGAGTAGAGCTGGGATTTTCACACTTTAAAACAATGTGAGGTGAGCACGATGTTCACTGTCTAAAACAACGAGAGGAGATCTGTGATTTTTACCGTTTCAAACACCGAGAGGAGTGCTGTGATTTTCACAGTTGAAAACAGGGAATGTTGGCCAGGATTTTCGCATTTTAAAACAGCGAGAGGCAAGCAGGAATTTCACAGGTTAAAACAGCGAGAGAAGAGCACGATTTTCACAATATAAAACAGCGAGAGGTGTGCAGTATTTTCATAGTTTAAAACCGCGAGAGACATCTGGATTTTCACAGTTTAAAACCGCGAGAGACATCTGGATTTTCACAGTTTAAAACAGCGAGAGGGAAGCAGGATTTTCGCAGTTTAAAACAGTGAGAGGAGAGCTGGGATTTTCACATTTTAAAAGAGCCAGAGGAGAGCAGGAATTTCACAGTTTAAAACAGTGAGAGGTGAGCTGGGATTTTCACAGTTTAAAACAGCAAGAGTTGAGCAGGATTTTCACATTTTAAAACAGCGAGAGGAGAGCTGAGATTTTCACAGTTTAAAACAGCGAGAGGTGAGCTGGGATTTTCGCAGTTTAAAACAGCGAGAGGAGAGCTGCGATTTTCACAGTTTAAAACAGCCAGAGGAGAGCAGGAAATTCACAGTTTAAAACAGTGAGAGATGACCCTGAATTTCACTGTTTAAAACAGCGAGAGTTGAGCAGGATTTTCACAGTTTAAAACAGCGAGAGTTGAGCAGGATTTTCACAGTTTAAAACAGCGAGAGGAGAGCCAGATATTCACAGTTTAAAACAGCGAGAGGTGAGCTGGGATTTTCACAGTTTAAAACAGCCAGAGGAGAGCAGGATTTTCACAGTTTAAAACAGTGAGAGCTGACCCTGAATTTCACAGTTTAAAACAGCGAGAGTTGAGCAGGATTTTCACAGTTTAAAACAGCGAGAGGAGAGCAGGGTTTTCACAGTTTTAATCAGCGAGAGGAGTGCAGGGTTTTCACAGTTTAAAACAGCGAGAGGACAGTAGGATTTTCACATTTTTAAACAGCGAGAGGAAAGCAGGATTTTCACAGATTAAAACAGTGAGAAGAAAGCAGGATTTTCACAGTTTCAAACAGCGATGGAAAGCAGGATTTTCACAGTTTCAAACAGCGAGAGGAGAGCAGGATTTTCACAGTTTAAAACAGCGAGAGGAATGCAGGATTTTCACAGTTTCAAACAGCGAGAGGAAAGCAGGATTTTCACAGTTTCAAACAGCGAGAGGAAAGCAGGATTTTCACAGTTTAAAACAGCGAGAGGAGAGCAGGATTTTCACAGTTTAAAACAGCGAGAGGTGAGCTGGGATTTTCACAGTATTGAAGCAGCCAGAGGGGAGCAGGATTTTCACTGTTTAAAACAGCGAGAGTAGAGCTGGGATTTTCACACTTTAAAACAATGTGAGGTGAGCACGATGTTCACTGTCTAAAACAACGAGAGGAGATCTGTGATTTTTACCGTTTCAAACACCGAGAGGAGTGCTGTGATTTTCACAGTTGAAAACAGGGAATGTTGGCCAGGATTTTCGCATTTTAAAACAGCGAGAGGCAAGCAGGAATTTCACAGGTTAAAACAGCGAGAGAAGAGCACGATTTTCACAATATAAAACAGCGAGAGGTGTGCAGTATTTTCATAGTTTAAAACCGCGAGAGACATCTGGATTTTCACAGTTTAAAACCGCGAGAGACATCTGGATTTTCACAGTTTAAAACAGCGAGAGGGAAGCAGGATTTTCGCAGTTTAAAACAGTGAGAGGAGAGCTGGGATTTTCACATTTTAAAAGAGCCAGAGGAGAGCAGGAATTTCACAGTTTAAAACAGTGAGAGGTGAGCTGGGATTTTCACAGTTTAAAACAGCAAGAGTTGAGCAGGATTTTCACATTTTAAAACAGCGAGAGGAGAGCTGAGATTTTCACAGTTTAAAACAGCGAGAGGTGAGCTGGGATTTTCGCAGTTTAAAACAGCGAGAGGAAGAGCTGCGATTTTCACAGTTTAAAACAGCCAGAGGAGAGCAGGAAATTCACAGTTTAAAACAGTGAGAGATGACCCTGAATTTCACTGTTTAAAACAGCGAGAGTTGAGCAGGATTTTCACAGTTTAAAACAGCGAGAGTTGAGCAGGATTTTCACAGTTTAAAACAGCGAGAGGAGAGCCAGATATTCACAGTTTAAAACAGCGAGAGGTGAGCTGGGATTTTCACAGTTTAAAACAGCCAGAGGAGAGCAGGATTTTCACAGTTTAAAACAGTGAGAGCTGACCCTGAATTTCACAGTTTAAAACAGCGAGAGTTGAGCAGGATTTTCACAGTTTAAAACAGCGAGAGGAGAGCAGGGTTTTCACAGTTTTAATCAGCGAGAGGAGTGCAGGGTTTTCACAGTTTAAAACAGCGAGAGGACAGTAGGATTTTCACATTTTTAAACAGCGAGAGGAAAGCAGGATTTTCACAGATTAAAACAGTGAGAAGAAAGCAGGATTTTCACAGTTTCAAACAGCGATGGAAAGCAGGATTTTCACAGTTTCAAACAGCGAGAGGAGAGCAGGATTTTCACAGTTTAAAACAGCGAGAGGAATGCAGGATTTTCACAGTTTCAAACAGCGAGAGGAAAGCAGGATTTTCACAGTTTCAAACAGCGAGAGGAAAGCAGGATTTTCACAGTTTAAAACAGCGAGAGGAGAGCAGGATTTTCACAGTTTAAAACAGCGAGAGGTGAGCTGGGATTTTCACAGTATTGAAGCAGCCAGAGGGGAGCAGGATTTTCACTGTTTAAAACAGCGAGAGTAGAGCTGGGATTTTCACACTTTAAAACAATGTGAGGTGAGCACGATTTTCACTGTCTAAAACAACGAGAGGAGATCTGTGATTTTTACCGTTTCAAACACCGAGAGGAGTGCTGTGATTTTCACAGTTGAAAACAGGGAATGTTGGCCAGGATTTTCGCATTTTAAAACAGCGAGAGGCAAGCAGGAATTTCACAGGTTAAAACAGCGAGAGAAGAGCACGATTTTCACAATATAAAACAGCGAGAGGTGTGCAGTATTTTCACAGTTTAAAACCGCGAGAGACATCTGGATTTTCACAGTTTAAAACCGCGAGAGACATCTGGATTTTCACAGTTTAAAACAGCGAGAGGGAAGCAGGATTTTCGCAGTTTAAAACAGTGAGAGGAGAGCTGGGATTTTCACATTTTAAAAGAGCCAGAGGAGAGCAGGAATTTCACAGTTTAAAACAGTGAGAGGTGAGCTGGGATTTTCACAGTTTAAAACAGCAAGAGTTGAGCAGGATTTTCACATTTTAAAACAGCGAGAGGAGAGCTGAGATTTTCACAGTTTAAAACAGCGAGAGGTGAGCTGGGATTTTCGCAGTTTAAAACAGCGAGAGGAGAGCTGCGATTTTCACAGTTTAAAACAGCCAGAGGAGAGCAGGAAATTCACAGTTTAAAACAGTGAGAGATGACCCTGAATTTCACTGTTTAAAACAGCGAGAGTTGAGCAGGATTTTCACAGTTTAAAACAGCGAGAGTTGAGCAGGATTTTCACAGTTTAAAACAGCGAGAGGAGAGCCAGATATTCACAGTTTAAAACAGCGAGAGGTGAGCTGGGATTTTCACAGTTTAAAACAGCCAGAGGAGAGCAGGATTTTCACAGTTTAAAACAGTGAGAGCTGACCCTGAATTTCACAGTTTAAAACAGCGAGAGGAGAGCAGGGTTTTCACAGTTTAAAACAGCGAGAGGAGAGCAGGGTTTTCACAGTTTTAATCAGCGAGAGGAGTGCAGGGTTTTCACAGTTTAAAACAGCGAGAGGACAGTAGGATTTTCACATTTTTAAACAGCGAGAGGAAAGCAGGATTTTCACAGATTAAAACAGTGAGAAGAAAGCAGGATTTTCACAGTTTCAAACAGCGAGAGGAGAGCAGGATTTTCACAGTTTAAAACAGCGAGAGGAATGCAGGATTTTCACAGTTTCAAACAGCGAGAGGAAAGCAGGATTTTCACAGTTTCAAACAGCGAGAGGAAAGCAGGATTTTCACAGTTTAAAACAGCGAGAGGACAGCAGGATTTTCACAGTTTAAAACAGCGAGAGGAGAGCAGGATTTTCACTGTTTCAAACAGCGAGAGTTGAGCAGGATTTTCACAGTTTCAAACAGCGAGAGGTGAGCTGGGATTTTCACAGTTTAAAACAGCGTCAGGAGAGGTGCGATTTTCATAGTTGAAAACAGCCAGAGGAGAGCTGCGATTTTCACAGTTTAACCAGCCAGAGGAGAGCAGGAATTTCACAGTTTAAAACAGCGAGAGGAGAGAAGGTTTTTCACAGTTGAAAACAGCCAGAGGAGAGCAGGATTTTCGCAGTTTAAAACAGCGAGAGGTCAGTTGAATTTTCACAGTTTAAAACAGCGAGAGGGAAGCAGGATTTTCGCAGTTTAAAACAGTGAGAGTAGAGCCGGGATTTTCACATTTTAAAAGAGCCAGAGGAGAGCAGGATATTCACAGTTTAAAACAGCGAGAGGTGAGCTGGGATTTTCACATTTTAAAACAGCGAGAGGTAAGCTGGGATTTTCACAGTTTAAAACAGCCAGAGGAGTGCCGGATTTTCACAGTTTAAAACAGTGAGAGCTGACCCTGAATGTCACAGTTTAAAACAGCAAGAGTTGAGCAGGATTTTCACAGTTTAAAACAGCGAGAGGAGAGCAGGAGTTTCACAGTTTAAAACAGCAAGAGGTTAGCTGGGATTTTCACAGTTTAAAACAGCGAGACGTGAGCACGATTTTCACAGTGTAAAACAACGAGAGGAGTGCTGTGATTTTCACAGTGTAAAACAGCGAGAGGAGTGCTGTGATTTTCACAGTGTAAAACAACGAGAGGAGTGCTGCGATTTTCACAGTTTAAAACAGCCAGAGGAGAGCAGGATTTTCACAGTTTAAAACAGTGAGAGATGACCCTGATTTTCACAGTTTAAAACAGCGAGAGTTGAGCAGGATTTTCACAGTTTAAAACAGCGAGAGTTGAGCAGGATTTTCACAGTTTAAAACAGCGAAAGGAAAGCAAGATATTCACAGTTTAAAACAGCGAGAGGTGAGCTGGGATTTTCACAGTTTAAAACAGCCAGAGGAGAGCAGGATTTTCACAGTTTAAAACAGTGAGAGCTGACCCTGAATTTCACAGTTTAAAACAGCGAGCGGAGAGCAGGATTTTCACAGTTTAAAACAGCGAGAGGAGAGCAGGATTTTTACAGTTTAAAACAGCGAGAGGAGAGCAGAATTTTCACAGTTTAAAACAGCGAGAGAAGAGCTGGATTTTTACAGTTTAAAACAGCGAGAGGTGAGCAGGATTTTCACAGTTTAAAACAGCGAGAGGAGAGCAGGATTTTCACAGTTTAAAACAGCGAGAGGTGAGCTGGGATTTTCACAGTATTGAAGCAGCCAGAGGGGAGCAGGATTTTCACTGTTTAAAACAGCGAGAGTAGAGCTGGGATTTTCACACTTTAAAACAATGTGAGGTGAGCACGATGTTCACTGTCTAAAACAACGAGAGGAGATCTGTGATTTTTACCGTTTCAAACACCGAGAGGAGTGCTGTGATTTTCACAGTTGAAAACAGGGAATGTTGGCCAGGATTTTCGCATTTTAAAACAGCGAGAGGCAAGCAGGAATTTCACAGGTTAAAACAGCGAGAGAAGAGCACGATTTTCACAATATAAAACAGCGAGAGGTGTGCAGTATTTTCATAGTTTAAAACCGCGAGAGACATCTGGATTTTCACAGTTTAAAACCGCGAGAGACATCTGGATTTTCACAGTTTAAAACAGCGAGAGGGAAGCAGGATTTTCGCAGTTTAAAACAGTGAGAGGAGAGCTGGGATTTTCACATTTTAAAAGAGCCAGAGGAGAGCAGGAATTTCACAGTTTAAAACAGTGAGAGGTGAGCTGGGATTTTCACAGTTTAAAACAGCAAGAGTTGAGCAGGATTTTCACATTTTAAAACAGCGAGAGGAGAGCTGAGATTTTCACAGTTTAAAACAGCGAGAGGTGAGCTGGGATTTTCGCAGTTTAAAACAGCGAGAGGAGAGCTGCGATTTTCACAGTTTAAAACAGCCAGAGGAGAGCAGGAAATTCACAGTTTAAAACAGTGAGAGATGACCCTGAATTTCACTGTTTAAAACAGCGAGAGTTGAGCAGGATTTTCACAGTTTAAAACAGCGAGAGTTGAGCAGGATTTTCACAGTTTAAAACAGCGAGAGGAGAGCCAGATATTCACAGTTTAAAACAGCGAGAGGTGAGCTGGGATTTTCACAGTTTAAAACAGCCAGAGGAGAGCAGGATTTTCACAGTTTAAAACAGTGAGAGCTGACCCTGAATTTCACAGTTTAAAACAGCGAGAGTTGAGCAGGATTTTCACAGTTTAAAACAGCGAGAGGAGAGCAGGGTTTTCACAGTTTTAATCAGCGAGAGGAGTGCAGGGTTTTCACAGTTTAAAACAGCGAGAGGACAGTAGGATTTTCACATTTTTAAACAGCGAGAGGAAAGCAGGATTTTCACAGATTAAAACAGTGAGAAGAAAGCAGGATTTTCACAGTTTCAAACAGCGATGGAAAGCAGGATTTTCACAGTTTCAAACAGCGAGAGGAAAGCAGGATTTTCACAGTTTAAAACAGCGAGAGGAATGCAGGATTTTCACAGTTTCAAACAGCGAGAGGAAAGCAGGATTTTCACAGTTTCAAACAGCGAGAGGAAAGCAGGATTTTCACAGTTTAAAACAGCGAGAGGACAGCAGGATTTTCACAGTTTAAAACAGCGAGAGGAGAGCAGGATTTTCACTGTTTCAAACAGCGAGAGTTGAGCAGGATTTTCACAGTTTCAAACAGCGAGAGGTGAGCTGGGATTTTCACAGTTTAAAACAGCGACAGGAGAGCTGCGATTTTCATAGTTGAAAACAGCCAGAGGAGAGCTGCGATTTTCACAGTTTAACCAGCCAGAGGAGAGCAGGAATTTCACAGTTTAAAACAGTGAGAGGAGAGAAGGTTTTTCACAGTTGAAAACAGCCAGAGGAGAGCAGGATTTTCGCAGTTTAAAACAGCGAGAGGTCAGTTGAATTTTCACAGTTTAAAACAGCGAGAGGGAAGCAGGATTTTCGCAGTTTAAAACAGTGAGAGGTGAGCTGGGATTTTCACATTTTAAAACAGCGAGAGGTTAGCTGGGATTTTCACAGTTTAAAACAGCCAGAGGAGTGCCGGATTTTCACAGTTTAAAACAGTGAGAGCTGACCCTGAATGTCACAGTTTAAAACAGCAAGAGTTGAGCAGGATTTTCACAGTTTAAAACAGCGAGAGGAGAGCAGGAGTTTCACAGTTTAAAACAGCAAGAGGTTAGCTGGGATTTTCACAGTTTAAAACAGCGAGACGTGAGCACGATTTTCACAGTGTAAAACAACGAGAGGAGTGCTGTGATTTTCACAGTGTAAAACAGCGAGAGGAGTGCTGTGATTTTCACAGTGTAAAACAACGAGAGGAATGCTGTGATTTTTACCGTTTCAAACACCGAGAGGAGAGCTGCGATTTTCACACTTGAAAACAGGGAGATGTTAGCCAGGATTTTCGCATTTTAAAACAGCAAGAGGACAGCAGAATTTTCACAGGTTAAAACAGCGAGAGAAGAGCAGGATTTTCACAAAACAAAACAGCGAGAGGTGTGCAGTATTTTCACAGTTTAAAACCGTGACAGACATCTGGATTTTCACAGTTTAAAACAGCGAGAGGGAAGCCAGATATTCACAGTTTAAAACAGCAAGAGGAGAGACGGGATTTTCACAGTTTAAAACAGCGAGAGAAGAGCAGATATTCACAGTTTAAAATAGCAAGAGGTGAGACGGGATTTTCACAGTTTAAAACAGCGAGAGGTTAGCTGGGATTTTCACAGTTTAAAACAGTGAGAGGGGAGCAGGATTTTCACAGTATAAAACAGCGAGAGGAGAGCTGAATTTTTACAGTTTAAAACAGCGAGAGGAGAGCAGGATTTTCACAGTTTAAAACAGCGAGAGGAGAGCCAGATATTCACAGTTTAAAACAGCGAGAGGTGAGCCAGGATTTTCACAGTTTAAAACAGCGAGAGGAGAGCATGAATTTCAGAGTTTAAAACAGCGAGAGGTGAGCTGGGATTTTCACAGTATTGAAGCAGCCAGAGGAGAGCAGGATTTTCACTGTTTAAAACAACGAGAGTAGAGCTGGGATTTTCACACTTTAAAACAATGTGAGGTGAGCACGATTTTCACAGCGTAAAACAACGAGAGGTGATCTGTGATTTTTACCGTTTCAAACACCGAGAGGAGTGCTGTGATTTTCACAGTTGAAAACAGGGAATGTTGGCCAGGATTTTCGCATTTTAAAACAGCGAGAGGCAAGCAGGAATTTCACAGGTTAAATCTGCGAGAGGACAGCAGTGAGAGGTGAGCAGGAATTTCACAGGTTAAAACAGCGAGAGAAGAGCAGGATTTTCACAATATAAAACAGCGAGAGGTGTGCAGTATTTTCACAGTTTAAAACCGCGAGAGACATCTGGATTTTCACAGTTTAAAACAGCGAGAGGGAAGCAGGATTTTCGCAGTTTAAAACAGTGAGAGGAGAGCTGGGATTTTCACATTTTAAAAGAGCCAGAGGAGAGCAGGAATTTCACAGTTTAAAACAGTGAGAGGTGAGCTGGGATTTTCACAGTTTAAAACAGCGAGAGTTGAGCAGGATTTTCACAGTTTAAAACAGCGAGAGGAGAGCCAGATATTCACAGTTTAACACAGCGAGAGGTGAGCTGGGATTTTCGCAGTTTAAAACAGCGAGAGGAGAGCTGCGATTTTCACAGTTTAAAACAGCGAGAGGAGAGCAGGATTTTCACAGTTTAAAACAGTGAGAGTTGACCCTGAATTTCACAGTTTAAAACAGCGAGAGTTGAGCAGGATTTTCACAGTTTAAAACAGCGAGAGGAGAGCCAGGTATTCACAGTTTAAAACAGCGAGATGTGAGCTGGGATTTTCGCAGTTTAAAACAGCGAGAGGAGAGCAGGATTTTCACTGTTTCAAAGAGCGAGAGGAGAGCAGGATTTTCACTGTTTAAAACAGCGAGAGGAGAGCCGGGATTTTCACAGTTTAATTCAACGAGAGGAGAGAAGGATATTCACGGATTAAAACAGCGAGACGTGAGCACGATTTTCACAGTGTAAAACAACGAGAGGAGTGCTGTGATTTTCACAGTGTAAAACAACGAGTGGAATGCTGTGATTTTTACCGTTTCAAACACCGAGAGGAGAGCTGCGATTAACACAGTTGAAAACAGGGAGATGTTGGCCAGGATTTTCGCATTTTAAAACAGCAAGAGGACAGCAGAATTTTCACAGGTTAAAACAGCGAGAGAAGAGCAGGATTTTCACAAAACAAAACAGCGAGAGGTGTGCAGTATTTTCACAGTTTAAAACTGTGAGAGACATCTGGATTTTCACAGTTTAAAACAGCGAGAGGGAAGCCAGATATTCACAGTTTAAAACAGCAAGAGGAGAGACGGGATTTTCACAGTTTAAAACAGCGAGAGAAGAGCAGATATTCACAGTTCAAAACAGCAAGAGGAGAGACGGGATTTTCACAGTTTAAAACAGCGAGAGGTTAGCTGGGATTTTCACAGTTTAAAACAGCGAGAGGAGAGCAAGATTTTCACAGTTTAAAACAGCGAGAGGAGAGCTGGATTTTTACAGTTTAAAACAGCGAGAGGAGAGCAGGAGTTTCACAGTTTAAAACAGCAAGAGGTTAGCTGGGATTTTCACAGTTTAAAACAGCGAGACGTGAGCACGATTTTCACAGTGTAAAACAACGAGAGGAGTGCTGTGATTTTCACAGTGTAAAACAGCGAGAGGAGTGCTGTGATTTTCACAGTGTAAAACAACGAGAGGAATGCTGTGATTTTTACCGTTTCAAACACCGAGAGGAGAGCTGCGATTTTCACACTTGAAAACAGGGAGATGTTAGCCAGGATTTTCGCATTTTAAAACAGCAAGAGGACAGCAGAATTTTCACAGGTTAAAACAGCGAGAGAAGAGCAGGATTTTCACAAAACAAAACAGCGAGAGGTGTGCAGTATTTTCACAGTTTAAAACCGTGACAGACATCTGGATTTTCACAGTTTAAAACAGCGAGAGGGAAGCCAGATATTCACAGTTTAAAACAGCAAGAGGAGAGACGGGATTTTCACAGTTTAAAACAGCGAGAGAAGAGCAGATATTCACAGTTTAAAATAGCAAGAGGTGAGACGGGATTTTCACAGTTTAAAACAGCGAGAGGTTAGCTGGGATTTTCACAGTTTAAAACAGTGAGAGGGGAGCAGGATTTTCACAGTATAAAACAGCGAGAGGAGAGCTGAATTTTTACAGTTTAAAACAGCGAGAGGAGAGCAGGATTTTCACAGTATAAAACAGCGAGAGGAGAGCAGGATTTTCACAGTTTAAAACAGCGAGAGGAGAGCCAGATATTCACAGTTTAAAACAGCGAGAGGTGAGCCAGGATTTTCACAGTTTAAAACAGCGAGAGGAGAGCATGAATTTCAGAGTTTAAAACAGCGAGAGGTGAGCTGGGATTTTCACAGTATTGAAGCAGCCAGAGGAGAGCAGGATTTTCACTGTTTAAAACAACGAGAGTAGAGCTGGGATTTTCACACTTTAAAACAATGTGAGGTGAGCACGATTTTCACAGCGTAAAACAACGAGAGGTGATCTGTGATTTTTACCGTTTCAAACACCGAGAGGAGTGCTGTGATTTTCACAGTTGAAAACAGGGAATGTTGGCCAGGATTTTCGCATTTTAAAACAGCGAGAGGCAAGCAGGAATTTCACAGGTTAAATCTGCGAGAGGACAGCAGTGAGAGGTGAGCAGGAATTTCACAGGTTAAAACAGCGAGAGAAGAGCAGGATTTTCACAATATAAAACAGCGAGAGGTGTGCAGTATTTTCACAGTTTAAAACCGCGAGAGACATCTGGATTTTCACAGTTTAAAACAGCGAGAGGGAAGCAGGATTTTCGCAGTTTAAAACAGTGAGAGGAGAGCTGGGATTTTCACATTTTAAAAGAGCCAGAGGAGAGCAGGAATTTCACAGTTTAAAACAGTGAGAGGTGAGCTGGGATTTTCACAGTTTAAAACAGCGAGAGTTGAGCAGGATTTTCACAGTTTAAAACAGCGAGAGGAGAGCCAGATATTCACAGTTTAACACAGCGAGAGGTGAGCTGGGATTTTCGCAGTTTAAAACAGCGAGAGGAGAGCTGCGATTTTCACAGTTTAAAACAGCGAGAGGAGAGCAGGATTTTCACAGTTTAAAACAGTGAGAGTTGACCCTGAATTTCACAGTTTAAAACAGCGAGAGTTGAGCAGGATTTTCACAGTTTAAAACAGCGAGAGGAGAGCCAGGTATTCACAGTTTAAAACAGCGAGATGTGAGCTGGGATTTTCGCAGTTTAAAACAGCGAGAGGAGAGCAGGATTTTCACTGTTTCAAAGAGCGAGAGGAGAGCAGGATTTTCACTGTTTAAAACAGCGAGAGGAGAGCCGGGATTTTCACAGTTTAATTCAACGAGAGGAGAGAAGGATATTCACGGATTAAAACAGCGAGTGGATAGCAGGAATTTCACAGTTTAAAACAGCGAGAGTAGAGCTGGGATTTTCACAGTTTAAAACAGCGAGACGTGAGCACGATTTTCACAGTGTAAAACAACGAGAGGAGTGCTGTGATTTTCACAGTGTAAAACAACGAGTGGAATGCTGTGATTTTTACCGTTTCAAACACCGAGAGGAGAGCTGCGATTAACACAGTTGAAAACAGGGAGATGTTGGCCAGGATTTTCGCATTTTAAAACAGCAAGAGGACAGCAGAATTTTCACAGGTTAAAACAGTGAGAGAAGAGCAGGATTTTCACAAAACAAAACAGCGAGAGGTGTGCAGTATTTTCACAGTTTAAAACCGTGAGAGACATCTGGATTTTCACAGTTTAAAACAGCGAGAGGGAAGCCAGATATTCACAGTTTAAAACAGCAAGAGGAGAGACGGGATTTTCACAGTTTAAAACAGCGAGAGAAGAGCAGATATTCACAGTTCAAAACAGCAAGAGGAGAGACGGGATTTTCACAGTTTAAAACAGCGAGAGGTTAGCTGGGATTTTCACAGTTTAAAACAGCGAGAGGAGAGCAAGATTTTCACAGTTTAAAACAGCGAGAGGAGAGCTGGATTTTTACAGTTTAAAACAGCGAGAGGAGAGCCGGGATTTTCACAGTTTAATTCAGCGAGAGGAGAGCAGGATATTCACGGATTAAAACAGCGAGTGGATAGCAGGAATTTCACAGTTTAAAACAGCGAGAGTAGAGCTGGGATTTTCACAGTTTAAAACAGCGAGACATGAGCACGATTTTCACAGTGTAAAACAACGAGAGGAGTGCTGTGATTTTCACAGTGTAAAACAGCGAGAGGAGTGCTGTGATTTTCACAGTGTAAAACAACGAGAGGAGTGCTGTGATTTTTACCGTTTCAAACACCGAGAGGAGAGCTGCGATTTTCACAGTTGAAAACAGGGAGATGTTGGCCAGGTTTTTCGCATTTTAAAACAGCAAGAGGACAGCAGAATTTTCACAGGTTAAAACAGTGAGAGAAGAGCAGGATTTTCACAAAACAAAACAGCGAGAGGTGTGCAGTATTTTCACAGTTTAAAACCGTGAGAGACATCTGGATTTTCACAGTTTAAAACAGCGAGAGGGAAGCCAGATATTCACAGTTTAAAACAGCAAGAGGAGAGACGGGATTTTCACAGTTTAAAACAGCGAGAGGAGAGCAGATATTCACAGTTTAAAACAGCAAGAGGAGAGACGGGATTTTCACAGTTTAAAACAGCGAGAGGTTAGCTGGGATTTTCACAGTTTAAAACAGCGAGAGGAGAGCTGGATTTTTACAGTTTAAAACGGCGAGAGGAGAGCAGGATTTTCACAGTTTAAAACAGCGAGAGGAGAGCAGGATTTTCAAAGTTTAAAACAGCGAGAGGAGCGCTGGGTTTTCACAGTTTAAAACAGCGAGAGGAGAGCATGAATTTCACAGTTTAAAACAGCGAGAGGTGAGCTGGGATTTTCACAGTATTGAAGCAGCCAGAGCGGAGCAGGATTTTCACAGTTTAAAACAGCGAGAGGTGAGCTGGGATTTTCACAGTATTGAAGCAGCCAGAGGTGAGCAGGATTTTCACAGTTCAAAACAGCAGTAGGAGAGCTGGGATTTTCACAGTTTAAAACAGCAGTAGGAGAGCTGGGATTTTCACAGTTTAAAGCTGCGAGAGGAGAGCTGGGATTTTCAGAGTTTTAAACAGCAAGAGGAAGAGACGGGATTTTAAAAGTTTCAAACGGCGGGAGGAAAGCAGAATTTTCTTGTTTCAAACAGCGTAAGGAGACCAGGATTTTCACATTTTAAAACAGCGAGAGGAGAGCATGATTTTCACAGTTTACAAACAGTGAGTGGAGAGCTGGATTTCACAATTGAAAACACCGAGAGGTGAGCAGGATTTGCAAAGCATAAATCAGCGAGAGGAGAGCAGGATTTTCACTGCATAAAACAGCCTGACAAAGCTGGATTTTCACACTTTAAAACAGCGAGAGGAAAGCTGGGATTTTCACAGTTAAAAACAGCGAGTGGAGAGCTGAGTTTTCGCAGGTTTAAACAGCGAGAGGTGAGCAGGATTTTCACTGTTTAAAACAGCTAGAGGTGAGCTGGGATTTTCACAGTTTAAAACAGCAAGAGGAAGAGACGGGATTTTAAAAGTTTCAAAAGGCGGGAGGAAAGCAGAATTTTCACTGTTTAAAACAGCCAGAGGAGAGCAGGATTTTCACTGTTTAAAACAGCGAAAGGAGAGCAGGAATTTCACAGTTTAAAACAGCGAGAGGTGAGCTGGGATTTTCACAGCATTGAAGCAGCCAGAGGGGAGCAGGATTTTCACTGATTAAAACAGCGAGCAGAGAGCCGGATTTTCACACTTTGAAACAATGCGAGGTGAGCACGATTTTCACAGTGTAAAACAACGAGACGAGAGCTGTGATTTTTACCGTTTCAAACACCGAGAGGAGTGCTGTGATTTTCACAGTTGAAAACAGGGAATGTTGGCCAGGATTTTCGCATTTTAAAACAGCGAGAGGCAAGCAGGATTTTCACAGGTTAAAACAGCGAGAGGAGAGCTGGGATTTTCACTTTTTAAAACAGCCAGAGGAGAGCAGGATTTTCACAGTTTAAAACAGCGAGAGGTGAGCAGGATTTTCACAGTGTAAAACAACGAGAGGAGAGCTGTGATTTTTACCGTTTCAAACACCAAGAGGAGTGTTGCGATTTTCACAGTTGAAAACAGGGAGATGTTGGCCAGGATTTTCGCATTTTAAAACAGCGAGAGGCAAGCAGGATTTTCACAGGTTAAATCTGCGAGAGAAGAGCACGATTTTCACAATATAAAACAGCGAGAGGTGTGCAGTATTTTCACTGTTTAAAACCGCGAGAGACATCTGGATTTTCACAGTTTAAAACAGCGAGAGGGAAGCAGGATTTTCACTGTTTAAAACAGTGAGAGGAGAGCCGGGATTTTCACCTTTTAAAAGAGCCAGAGGAGAACAGGATTTTCCCAGTTTAAAACAGTGAGAGGAGAGCCGGGATTTTCACATTTTAAAAGAGCCAGAGGAGAGCAGGATCTTCACAGTTTAAAACTGTGAGAGTTGTCCCTGAATTTCACAGTTTAAAACAGCGAGAGGAGAGCCGGAATTCCACAGTTTAAAACAGCGTGAAGTGAGCAGGTTTTTCACTGTTTACAGCAGTAAGAGGTGAGCAGGAATTTCACAGTTTAAAACAGCGAGAGGTGAGCGCGATTTTCACAGTGTAAAACAGCGAGAGGAGAGCTGTGATTTTTACCGTTTCAAACAGTGAGAGGAGTGCTGCGATTTTCACAGTTGAAAACAGGGAGATGTTGGCCTGGATTTTCGCAATTTAAAACAGCGAGAGGCAAGCAGGAATTTCACAGGTTAAAACAGCGAGAGAAGAGCACGATTTTCACAATATAAAACAGCGAAAGGAGTGCAGTATTTTCACAGTTTAAAACCGCGAGAGACATTTGGATTTTCACAGTTTAAAACAGCGAGAAGGAAGCAGGATTTTCGCAGTTTAAAACAGTGAGAGGAGAGCCCGATATTCACAGTTTAAAACAGCGAGATGTGAGCAGGATTTTCACAGCTTAAAACAGCGAGAGGAGAGCCCGATATTCACAGTTTAAAACAGCGAGAGGAGAGAAGAGATTTACACAGTTTAAAACAGCCAGAGGAGAGCAGGATTTTCACTGTTTCAAACAGCGAGAGGAAAGCAGGATTTTCACAGTTTAAAACAGCCAGAGGTGAGCTGGGATTTTCACAGTATTGAAGCAGCCAGAGGGGAGCAGGTATTTTCACAGTTTAATTCAACGAGAGGAGAGAAGGATATTCACGGATTAAAACAGCGAGTGGAGAGCAGGATTTTCACAGTTTAAAACAGCGAGAGTAGAGCTGGGATTTTCACACTTTATAACTGTGAGAAGTGAGCAGGATTTTCACAGTTTAAAACAGCGAGAGGAAAGCAGGATTTTCACAGTTTAAAACAGCCAGAGGAGCGCAGGATTTTCACTGTTTAAAACAGCGAGAGGAGAGCAGGATTTTCACAGTTTTAATCAGCGAGAGGGGAGCCGCGATTTTCACAGTTTTGAAACAGCCAGAGGAGCGCTGGATTTTTACTGTTTAAAACAGCCAGAGGAGTGCAGGAATTTCACAGTTTAACACAGCGAGAGGAGAGCCCGATATTCACAGTTTAAAACAGCGAGATGTGAGCAGGATTTTCACAGCTTAAAACAGCGAGAGGAGAGCCCGATATTCACAGTTTAAAACAGCGAGAGGAGAGCTGAGATTTACACAGTTTAAAACAGCCAGAGGAGAGCAGGATTTTCACTGTTTCAAACAGCGAGAGGAAAGCAGGATTTTAACAGTTTAAAACAGCGAGAGGAAGCATGAATTTCACAGTTTAAAAAAGCGAGAGGTGAGCAGGAATTTCACAGTTTAAAACAGCGCAGGAGAGCATGTTTTTCAAAGTTTAAAACAGCGAGAGGAGAGCAGGAATTTCACAGTTTAAAACAGCGAGAGGAGAGCAGATTTTTCACAGTTTAAAACAGCGAGAGGAGAGCAGGGATTTTCACAGTATACAACAGCGAGAGCAGAGCAGGTTTTTCACAGTTTAAATCAACGTTTGGTGAGCAGGATTTTCACTGTTTAAAAAAGCAAGAGGAGAGCAGGGTTTTCACAGTTTAAAACAGCGATAGGACAGCTGGGGATTCACAGATTAAAACAGCGAGACGGGAGCAGGATTTTCACAGTTTAAAACTGCGAGAGGCAGGCGGGGTTTTCACAGTTTTAAACAGCTAGAGGAGACCAGGGTTTTCACAGTTTAAAACAGCGAGAGGAGAGCAGGAATTTCACCGTTTAAAACAGCGAGAGGAGAGCAGGGTTTTCACAATATAAAACAGCGAGAGAAGAGCAGGAATTTTACAGTTCAAAACAGCGAGAGGGGAGCAGGGTTTTCACTGTTTAAAACAGCGAGAGGAGAGCAGGAATTTCACAGTTTAAAACAGCAAGAGTGAGCAGGGTTTTCACAGTTTAAAACAGCGAGAGGAGAGCAGGGTTTTCACAGTTTAAAACAGCGAGAGGAGAGCAGGGTTTTTACAGTTTAAAACAGCGAGAGGAGAGCAGGTTTTTCACAGTTCAACACAGCAAGAGGTGAGCAGGGATATCACAGTTTTAAACAGCGAGCGGAAAGCAGGTTTTTCACAGCTTAAAACAGCGAGAGGAGAGCAGGGTTTTCAAAGTTTAAAACAGCGAGAGGAGAGCAGGAATTTCACAGTTTAAAACAGCGAGAGGAGAGCAGGAATTTCACAGTTTAAAACAGCGAGAGGAGAGCAGGAATTTCACAGTTTAAAACAGCGAGAGGAGAGGAGGTTTTTCAAAGTTTAAAACAGCGAGAGGAGACCAAGTTTTTCACAGTTTAAAACTGCGAGAGGAGAGCAGGGTTTTCACAGTTTAAAACAATGAATGGTGCGAAGGATTTAAACAGTTTAAAACAGCGAGATGGGAGCAGGTTTCTCACAGTTTAAAACAACGAGAGTAGAGCAGGGTTTTCAAAGTTCATAACAGCGAGAGGAGAGCAGTTTTTTCACAGTTTAAAACAGCGAGAGGGGACCAGGTTTTTCACAGTTTAAAACAGCGATAGGAGAGAAGTTTTTTCACAGTTTAAAACAGCGAGAGGAGAACAGGGTTTTCACAGTTAAAAACAGCGAGAGGAGAGGAGGTTTTTCCGTTTAAAAAAGCAAGAGGTGAGCAGGGTTTTCACAGTTTTAAACATCGAGAGGAAAGCTGGTTTTTCACAGTTTAAAACAGCGAGAGGAGAGCAGGATTTTCACAGTTCAAAACAGCGAGAGGAGAGCAAGTTTTTCACAGTTTGAAACAGTGAGAGGAGAGCAGGGTTTTTACAGTTTAAAACAGCGAGAGGAGAGCAGGGTTTTTACAGTTTTAAACAACGAGAGGAAAGCAGATTTTTCACAGTTTAAAACAGCGAGAGGAGAGCAGATTTTTCACAGTTTAAAACAGCGAGAGGAGAGCAGGGATTTTCACAGTTTAAAACAGCGAGAGGAGAGCAGTAATTTCACAGTTTAAAACAGCGAGAGGAGAGCAGGAATTTCACAGTTTAAAACAGCGAGAGGAGAGCGGGGTTTTCACAGTTTAAAACAGCGAGAGGAGAGCAGGAATTTCACAGTTTAAAACAGCGAGAGGAGAGCAGGGTTTTCACAATATAAAACAGCGAGAGAAGAGCAGGAATTTTACAGTTCAAAACTGCGATAGGACAACTGGGGATTCACTGTTTAAAACAGCGAGAGGAAGCATGAATTTCACAGTTTAAAAAAGCGAGAGGTGAGCAGGAATTTCACAGTTTAAAACAGCGCAGGAGAGCATGTTTTTCAAAGTTTAAAACAGCGAGAGGAGAGCAGGAATTTCACAGTTTAAAACAGCGAGAGGAGAGCAGATTTTTCACAGTTTAAAACAGCGAGAGGAGAGCAGGGATTTTCACAGTATACAACAGCGAGAGCAGAGCAGGTTTTTCACAGTTTAAATCAACGTTTGGTGAGCAGGATTTTCACTGTTTAAAAAAGCAAGAGGTGAGCAGGGTTCTCACAGTTTAAAACAGCGAGAGGTGAGCAGGTTTTTCACAGTTTAAAACAGCGAGATGAGAGCAGGGTTTTCAAAGTTTAAAACAGCGAGAGGAAAGCACTGTTTTCAAAGTTTAAAAAAGCGAGAGGAAGCATGAATTTCACAGTTTAAAAAAGGGAGAGGTGAGCAGGAATTTCACAGTTTAAAACAACGCAGGAGAGCATGTTTTTCACAGTTTAAAACAGCGAGAGGAGAGCAGGAATTTCACAGTTTAAAACAGCGAGAGGAGAGCAGTAATTTCACAGTTTAAAACAGCGAGAGGAGAGCAGGAATTTCACAGTTTAAAACAGCGAGAGGAGAGCAGGGTTTTCTCAGTTTAAAACAGCGAGAGGTGAACAGGATTTTCACAGTTTAAAACAGCGAGAGGAGAGCAGGGTTTTCACAGTTTAAAACAGCGAGAGGAGAGCAGGAATTTCACAGTTTATAACAGCGAGAGGAGAGCAGGGTTTTCACAGTTTAAAACAGCGAGAGGAGAGCAGGAATTTCACAGTTCAAAACAGCGAGAGGAGAGCAGGGTTTTCACAATATAAAACAGCGAGAGAAGAGCAGGAATTTTACAGTTCAAAACAGCGAGAGGGGAGCAGGATTTTCACTGTTTAAAACAGCGAGAGGAGAGCAGGAATTTCACAGTTGAAAACAGCAAGAGTGAGCAGGGTTTTCACAGTTTAAAACAGCGAGAGGAGAGCAGGGTTTTCACAGTTTAAAACAGCGAGAGGAGAGCAGGGTTTTCACAGTTTAAAACAGCGAGAGGAGAGCAGGGTTTTCACAGTTTAAAACAGCGAGAGGAGAGCAGGTTTTTCACAGTTCAACACAGCAAGAGGTGAGCAGGGATATCACAGTTTTAAACAGCGAGAGGAAAGCAGGTTTTTCACAGCTTAAAACAGCGAGAGGAGAGCAGGGTTTTCAAAGTTTAAAACAGCGAGAGGAGAGCAGGAATTTCACAGTTTAAAACAGCGAGAGGAGAGCAGATTTTTCACAGATTAAAACAGCGAGAGGAGAGCTATTTTTTCACAGTTTAAAACTGCGAGAGGAGAGCAGGAATTTCACAGTTTAAAACAGAGAGAGGAGAGCAGTAATTTCACAGTTTAAAACAGCGAGAGGAGAGCAGGAATTTCACAGTTTAAAACAGTGAGAGGAGAGCAGGGTTTTCTCAGTTTAAAACAGCGAGAGGTGAACAGGATTTTCACAGTTTAAAACAGCGAGAGGAGAGCAGGGTTTTCACAGTTTAAAACAGCGAGAGGAGAGCAGGAATTTCACAGTTTTTAACAGCGAGAGGAGAGCAGGGTTTTCACAGTTTAAAACAGCGAGAGGAGAGCAGGAATTTCACAGTTTAAAACAGCGAGAGGAGAGCAGGGTTTTCACAATATAAAACAGCGAGAGAAGAGCAGGAATTTTACAGTTCAAAACAGCGAGAGGGGAGCAGGATTTTCACTGTTTAAAACAGCGAGAGGAGAGCAGGAATTTCACAGTTTAAAACAGCAAGAGTGAGCAGGGTTTTCACAGTTTAAAACAGCGAGAGGAGAGCAGGGTTTTCACAGTTTAAAACAGCGAGAGGAGAGCAGGGTTTTCACAGTTTAAAACAGCGAGAGGAGAGCAGGTTTTTCACAGTTCAACACAGCAAGAGGTGAGCAGGGATATCACAGTTTTAAACAGCGAGAGGAAAGCAGGTTTTTCACAGCTTAAAACAGCGAGAGGAGAGCAGGGTTTTCAAAGTTTAAAACAGCGAGAGGAGAGCAGGAATTTCACAGTTTAAAACAGCGAGAGGAGAGCAGATTTTTCACAGATTAAAACAGCGAGAGGAGAGCTATTTTTTCACAGTTTAAAACAGCGAGAGAAGAGCCTGGTTTTCACAGTTTAAAACAGCGAGAGGAGAGCAGTGTTTTCACAGTTTAAAACAGCGAGAGGAGAGCAGGAATTTCACAGTTTAAAACAGCAAGAGGCGAGCTGGGTTTTCACAGTTTAAAACAGCGAGAGGAGAGCAGGGTTTTCACAGTTTAAAACAGCGATAGGACCGCTGGGGATTCACAGATTAAAACAGCGAGAGGGGAGCAGGATTTTCACAGTTTAAAACTGCGATAGGCAGGCGGGGTTTTCACAGTTTTAAACAGCTAGAGGAGACCAGGGTTTTCACAGTTTAAAACAGCGAGAGGAGACCAGGGTTTTCTCAGTTTAAAACAGCGAGAGGAGAGCAGGAATTTCACAGTTTAAAACAGCGAGAGGAGAGCAGATTTTTCACAGATTAAAACAGCCAGAGGAGAGCTATTTTTTCACAGTTTAAAACAGCGAGAGGTGAGCCTGGTTTTCACAGTTTAAAACAGTGAGAGGAGAGCAGGAATTTCACAGTTTAAAACAGCCAGTGGAGAGCAGGGTTTTCACAGTTTAAAACAACGAGTGGTGAGCAGGTTTTTCACAGTTTAAAACAGCGAGAGGAGAGCAGGAATTTCACAGTTTAAAACAGCGAGAGGAGAGGAGGTTTTTCACAGTTTAAAACAGCGAGAGGAGAGCAAGTTTTTCACAGTTTAAAACTGCGAGAGGAGAGCAGGGTTTTCACAGTTTAAAACAATGAATGGTGCGAAGGATTTAAACAGTTTAAAACAGCGAGATGGGAGCAGGTTTCTCACAGTTTAAAACAACGAGAGTAGAGCAGGGTTTTCAAAGTTCATAACAGCGAGAGGAGAGCAGTTTTTTCACAGTTTAAAACAGCGATAGGAGAGAAGTTTTTTCACAGTTTAAAACAGCGAGAGGAGAACAGGGTTTTCACAGTTAAAAACAGCGAGTGGAGAGCAGGTTTTTCCGTTTAAAAAAGCAAGAGGTGATCAGGAATTTCACAGTTTTAAACATCGAGAGGAAAGCTGGTTTTTCACAGTTTAAAACAGCGAGAGGAGAGCAGGTTTTTCACAGTTCAAAACAGCGAGAGGAGAGCAAGTTTTTCACAGTTTGAAACAGTGAGAGGAGAGCAGGGTTTTTACAGTTTAAAACAGCGAGAGGAGAGCAGGGTTTTTACAGTTTAAAACAGCGAGAGGAGAGCAGGAATTTCACAGTTTAAAACAGCGAGAGGAGAGCAGGGTTTTCACAATATAAAACAGCGAGAGAAGAGCAGGAATTTTACAGTTCAAAACAGCGAGAGGGGAGCAGGGTTTTCACTGTTTAAAACAGCGAGAGGAGAGCAGGAATTTCACAGTTTAAAACAGCAAGAGGTGAGCAGGGTTTTCACAGTTTAAAACAGCGTGAGGAGAGCCGGATTTTCACAGTTTAAAACAGCGATAGGACAACTGGGGATTCACTGTTTAAAACAGCGAGAGGAAGCATGAATTTCACAGTTTAAAAAAGCGAGAGGTGAGCAGGAATTTCACAGTTTAAAACAGCGCAGGAGAGCATGTTTTTCAAAGTTTAAAACAGCGAGAGGAGAGCAGGGTTTTCACAGTTTAAAACAGCGAGAGGAGAGCAGATTTTTCACAGTTTAAAACAGCGAGAGGAGACCAGGGTTTTCACAGTATACAACAGCGAGAGCAGAGCATGTTTTTCACAGTTTAAAACAACGTTTGGTGAGCAGGATTTTCACTGTTTAAAAAAGCGAGAGGTGAGCAGGGTTCTCACAGTTTAAAACAGCGAGAGGTGAGCAGGTTTTTCACTGTTTAAAACAGCGAGATGAGAGCAGGGTTTTCAAAGTTTAAAACAGCGAGAGGAAAGCAGTGTTTTCAAAGTTTAAAAAAGCGAGAGGAAGCATGAATTTCACAGTTTAAAAAAGCGAGAGGTGAGCAGCAATTTCACAGTTTAAAACAGCGCAGGAGAGCATGTTTTTCACAGTTTAAAACAGCGAGAGGAGAGAAGGAATTTCACAGTTTAAAACAGCGAGAGGAGAGCAGGAATTTCACAGTTTAAAACAGCGAGAGGAGAGCAGGAATTTCACAGTTTAAAACAGCGAGAGGCGAGCTGGGTTTTCACATTTTAAAACAGCGATAGGACCGCTGGGGATTCACAGATTAAAAGAGCGAGAGGGGAGCAGGATTTTCACAGTTTAAAACTGCGAGAAGCAGGCGGGGTTTTCACAGTTTTAAACAGCTAGAGGAGAGCAGTGTTTTCACAGTTTAAAACAGCGAGAGGAGAGCAGGAATTTCACAGTTTAAAACAGCGAGAGGAGAGCAGTAATTTCACAGTTTAAAACAGCGAGAGGAGAGCAGGAATTTCACAGTTTAAAACAGCGAGAGGAGAGCGGGGTTTTCACAGTTTAAAACAGCGAGAGGAGAGCAGGAATTTCACAGTTTAAAACAGCGAGAGGAGAGCAGGATTTTCACAGTTTAAAACAGCGAGAGGGGAGCAGGGTTTTCACTGTTTAAAACAGCGAGAGGAGAGCAGGAATTTCACAGTTTAAAACAGGAAGAGGTGAGCAGGGTTTTCACAGTTTAAAACAGCGTGAGGAGAGCCGGGTTTTCACAGTTTAAAACAGCGATAGGACAACTGGGGATTCACTGTTTAAAACAGTGAGAGGAAGCATGAATTTCACAGTTTAAAAAAGCGAGAGGTGAGCAGGAATTTCACAGTTTAAAACAGCACAGGAGAGCATGTTTTTCAAAGTTTAAAACAGCGAGAGGAGAGCAGGAATTTCACAGTTTAAAACAGCGAGAGGAGAGCAGATTTTTCACAGTTTAAAACAGCGAGAGGAGAGCAGGGATTTTCACAGTATACAACAGCGAGATCAGAGCAGGTTTTTCACAGTTTAAAACAACGTTTGGTGAGCAGGATTTTCACTGTTTAAAAAAGCGAGAGGTGAGCAGGGTTCTCACAGTTTAAAACAGCGAGAGGTGAGCAGGTTTTTCACAGTTTAAAACAGCGAGATGAGAGCAGGGTTTTCAAAGTTTAAAACAGCGAGAGGAAAGCAGTGTTTTCAAAGTATAAAAAAGCGAGAGGAAGCATGATTTTCACAGTTTAAAAAAGCGAGAGGTGTGCAGGAATTTCACAGTTTAAAACAGCGCAGGAGAGCATGTTTTTCACAGTTTAAAACAGCGAGAGGAGAGCAGGAATTTCACAGTTTAAAACAGCGAGAGGAGAGCAGGGTTTTCACTGTTTAAAACAGCGAGAGGAGAGAAGGAATTTCACAGTTTAAAACAGCAAGAGGCGAGCTGGGTTTTCACAGTTTAAAACAGCGAGAGGAGAGCAGGGTTTTCACAGTTTAAAACAGCGATAGGACCGCTGGGGATTCACAGATTAAAACAGCGAGAGGGGAGCAGGATTTTCACAGTTTAAAACTGCGAGAGGCAGGCGGGGTTTTCACAGTTTAAAACAGCGAGAGGAGAGCAGGGTTTTCACAGTTTTAAACAGCGAGAGGAGAGCAGGGTTTTCTCAGTTTAAAACAGCGAGAGGTGAACAGGATTTTCACAGTTTAAAACAGCGAGAGGAGAGCAGGGTTTTCACAGTTTAAAACAGCGAGAGGAGAGCAGGAATTTCACAGTTTAAAACAGCGAGAGGAGAGCAGGGTTTTCACAGTTTAAAACAGCGAGAGGAGAGCAGGAATTTCACAGTTTAAAACAGCGAGAGGAGAGCAGGGTTTTCACAATATAAAACAGCGAGAGAAGAGCAGGAATTTTACAGTTCAAAACAGCGAGAGGGGAGCAGGGTTTTCACTGTTTAAAACAGCAAGAGGAGAGCAGGAATTTCACAGTTTAAAACAGCAAGAGTGAGCAGGGTTTTCACAGTTTAAAACAACGAGAGGAGAGCAGGGTTTTCACAGTTCAACACAGCAAGAGGTGAGCAGGGATTTCACAGTTTTAAACAGCGAGAGGAAAGCAGGTTTTTCACAGTTTAAAACAGCGAGAGGAAAGCAGGGTTTTCAAAGTTTAAAACAGCGAGAGGAGAACAGGAATTTCACAGTTTAAAACAGCGAGAGGAGAGCAGATTTTTCACAGATTAAAACAGCGAAAGGAAAGCAGGTTTTTCACAGTTTAAAACAGCGAGAGGAGAGCCTGGTTTTCACAGTTTAAAACAGCTAGAGGAGAGAAGGGTTTTCACAGTTTAAAACTGCGAGAGGAGAGCAGGAATTTCAAAGTTTTAAACAACGAGAGGTGAGCCGGGTTTTCACAGTTTTATGCAATGAGAGGTGAGCCAGGATTTTGACAGGTTAAAACAGCGAGAGGAGAGCAGGGTTTTCACAGTTTAAAACTGCGAGAGGTGAGCCGGGTTTTCACAGTTTGATGCAATGAGAGTGAGCCAGGATTTTGACAGGTTAAAACAGCGAGAGGAGAGCAGGGTTTTCACAGTTTCAAACAGCGAGAGGCGAGCAGCAATTTCACAGTTTAAAACAGCGAGAGGAGAGCAGGGTTTTCACAGTTTAAAACAGCGAGAGGAAAGCAGGATTTTCACAGTTCAAAACAGCGAGAGGAGAGCAGGTTTTTCACAGCTTAAAACAGCAAGAGGAGAGCAGGTTTTTCACAGCTTAAAACAGCGAGAGGAGAGCAGGGTTTTCACAGTTTAAAACAACGAGAGGGGAGCAGGGTTTTCACAGTTTAAAACAGCGAGAGGAGAGCAGGGTTTTCACAGTTTAAAACAGCGAGAGGAGAGCCAGGAATTTCACAGTTTAACACAGTCAGAGGAGATCAGGTTTTTCAGAGTTTAAAGCAACGAGTGGTGAGCAGGTTTTTCACAGTTTAAAACAGCGAGAGGAGAGCAGACATTTCACAGTTTAAAACAGCGAGAGGAGAGCAGAAATTTCACAGTTTAAAACAGCGAGAGGAGAGCAGAAATTTCAGTTTAAAACAGCGAGAGGAAAGCAGAGTTTTTCACAGTTTTAAACAACGAGAGGTGAGCCAGGATTTTCACAGTTTAAAACAGCGAGAGGAAAGCAGGAATTTCACAGTTTAAAACATCGATAGGAGGGCAGTGTTTTCACAGTTTAAAACAGCGAGAGGAAAGCAGGAATTTCACAGTTCAAAACAGCGAGTGGAGAGCAGGAATTTCACAGTTTAAAACAGCGAGAGGAGAGCAGGAATTACACAGTTTAAAACAGCGAGAGGAGAGCAGGAATTTCACAGTTTAAAACAGCGAGAGGAGAGCAGGAATTTCACAGTTTAAAACAGCGAGAGGAGAGCAGGGTTTTCACTGTTTAAAACAGCGAGAGGAGAGCAGGAATTTCACAGTTTAAAACAGCAAGAGGCGAGCTGGGTTTTCACAGTTTAAAACAGCGAGAGGAGAGCAGGGTTTTAACAGTTTAAAACAGCGATAGGACCGCTGGGGATTCACAGATTAAAACAGCGAGAGGGGAGTAGGATTTTCACAGTTTAAAACTGCGAGAGGCAGGCGGGGTTTTCACAGTTTTAAACAGCTAGAGGAGACCAGGGTTTTCACAGTTTAAAACAGCGAGAGGAGAGCAGGGTTTTCTCAGTTTAAAACAGCGAGAGGAGAGCAGGAATTTCACAGTTTAAAACAGCAAGAGGAGAGCAGATTTTTCACAGATTAAAACAGCCAGAGTAGAGCTATTTTTTCACAGTTTAAAACAGCGAGAGGAGAGCCTGGTTTTCACAGTTTAAAACAGCGAGAGGAGAGCGGCGATTTCACAGATTAAAACAGCGATAGGAGAGCAGTGTTTTCACAGTTTAAAACAGCGAGAGGAGAGCAGGAATTTCACAGTTTAAAACAGCCAGTGGAGAGCAGGGTTTTCACAGTTTAAAACAACGAGTGGTGAGCAGGTTTTTCACAGTTTAAAACAGCGAGAGGAGAGCAGGAATTTCAAAGTTTAAAACAGCGAGAGGAGAGGAGGTTTTTCACAGTTTAAAACAGCGAGAGGAGAGCAAGTTTTTCACAGTTTAAAACTGCGAGAGGAGAGCAGGGTTTTCACAGTTTAAAACAATGAATGGTGCGAAGGATTTAAACAGTTTAAAACAGCGAGATGGGAGCAGTTTTCTCACAGTTTAAAACAACGAGAGTAGAGCAGGGTTTTCAAAGTTCATAACAGCGAGAGGAGAGCAGTTTTTTCACAGTTTAAAACAGTGAGAGGGGAACAGGTTTTTCACAGTTTAAAACAGCGATAGGAGAGAAGTTTTTTCACAGTTTTAAACAGCGAGAGGAGAACAGGGTTTTCACAGTTAAAAACAGCGAGAGGAGAGCAGGTTTTTCCGTTTAAAAAAGCAAGAGGTGAGCAGGGTTTCACAGTTTTAAACATCGAGAGGAAAGCTGGTTTTTCACAGTTTAAAACAGCGAGAGGAGAGCAGGTTTTTCACAGTTCAAAACAGCGAGAGGAGAGCAAGTTCTTCACAGTTTGAAACAGTGAGAGGAGAGCAGGGTTTTAACGGTTTAAAACAGCGAGAGGAGAGCAGGGTTTTTACAGTTTTAAACAACGAGAGGAAAGCAGGTTTTTCACAGTTTAAAACAGCAAGAGGAGAGCAGTGTTTTCACAGTTTAAAACAGCGAGAGGAGAGCAGTAATTTCACAGTTTAAAAAAGCGAGAGGAGAGCAGGGTTTTCACAGTTTAAAACAGCGTGAGGAGAGCCGGGTTTTCACAGTTTAAAACAGCGATAGGACAGCTGGGGATTCACTGTTTAAAACAGCGAGAGGAAGCATGAATTTCACAGTTTAAAAAAGCGAGAGGAGAGCAGGAATTTCACAGTTTAAAACAGCGCAGGAGAGCATGTTTTTCAAAGTTTAAAACAGCGAGAGGAGAGCAGGAATTTCACAGTTTAAAACAGCGAGAGGAGAGCAGATTTTTCACAGTTTAAAACAGCGAGAGGAGAGCAGGGATTTTCACAGTATACAACAGCGAGAGCAGAGCATGTTTTTCACAGTTTAAAACAACGTTTGGTGAGCAGGATTTTCACTGTTTAAAAAAGCGAGAGGTGAGCAGGGTTCTCACAGTTTAAAACAGCGAGAGGTGAGCAGGTTTTTCACAGTTTAAAACAGCGAGAGGAAAGCAGGAATTTCACAGTTCAAAACAGCGAGTGGAGAGCAGGAATTTCACAGTTTAAAACAGCGAGAGGAGAGCAGGAATTACACAGTTTAAAACAGCGAGAGGAGAGCAGGAATTTCACAGTTTAAAACAGCGAGAGGAGAGCAGGAATTTCACAGTTTAAAACAGCGAGAGGAGAGCAGGGTTTTCACTGTTTAAAACAGCGAGAGGAGAGCAGGAATTTCACAGTTTAAAACAGCAAGAGGCGAGCTGGGTTTTCACAGTTTAAAACAGCGAGAGGAGAGCAGGGTTTTAACAGTTTAAAACAGCGATAGGACCGCTGGGGATTCACAGATTAAAACAGCGAGAGGGGAGTAGGATTTTCACAGTTTAAAACTGCGAGAGGCAGGCGGGGTTTTCACAGTTTTAAACAGCTAGAGGAGACCAGGGTTTTCACAGTTTAAAACAGCGAGAGGAGAGCAGGGTTTTCTCAGTTTAAAACAGCGAGAGGAGAGCAGGAATTTCACAGTTTAAAACAGCAAGAGGAGAGCAGATTTTTCACAGATTAAAACAGCCAGAGTAGAGCTATTTTTTCACAGTTTAAAACAGCGAGAGGAGAGCCTGGTTTTCACAGTTTAAAACAGCGAGAGGAGAGCGGCGATTTCACAGATTAAAACAGCGATAGGAGAGCAGTGTTTTCACAGTTTAAAACAGCGAGAGGAGAGCAGGAATTTCACAGTTTAAAACAGCCAGTGGAGAGCAGGGTTTTCACAGTTTAAAACAACGAGTGGTGAGCAGGTTTTTCACAGTTTAAAACAGCGAGAGGAGAGCAGGAATTTCAAAGTTTAAAACAGCGAGAGGAGAGGAGGTTTTTCACAGTTTAAAACAGCGAGAGGAGAGCAAGTTTTTCACAGTTTAAAACTGCGAGAGGAGAGCAGGGTTTTCACAGTTTAAAACAATGAATGGTGCGAAGGATTTAAACAGTTTAAAACAGCGAGATGGGAGCAGTTTTCTCACAGTTTAAAACAACGAGAGTAGAGCAGGGTTTTCAAAGTTCATAACAGCGAGAGGAGAGCAGTTTTTTCACAGTTTAAAACAGTGAGAGGGGAACAGGTTTTTCACAGTTTAAAACAGCGATAGGAGAGAAGTTTTTTCACAGTTTTAAACAGCGAGAGGAGAACAGGGTTTTCACAGTTAAAAACAGCGAGAGGAGAGGAGGTTTTTCCGTTTAAAAAAGCAAGAGGTGAGCAGGGTTTCACAGTTTTAAACATCGAGAGGAAAGCTGGTTTTTCACAGTTTAAAACAGCGAGAGGAGAGCAGGTTTTTCACAGTTCAAAACAGCGAGAGGAGAGCAAGTTCTTCACAGTTTGAAACAGTGAGAGGAGAGCAGGGTTTTAACGGTTTAAAACAGCGAGAGGAGAGCAGGGTTTTTACAGTTTTAAACAACGAGAGGAAAGCAGGTTTTTCACAGTTTAAAACAGCAAGAGGAGAGCAGTGTTTTCACAGTTTAAAACAGCGAGAGGAGAGCAGTAATTTCACAGTTTAAAAAAGCGAGAGGAGAGCAGGGTTTTCACAGTTTAAAACAGCGTGAGGAGAGCCGGGTTTTCACAGTTTAAAACAGCGATAGGACAGCTGGGGATTCACTGTTTAAAACAGCGAGAGGAAGCATGAATTTCACAGTTTAAAAAAGCGAGAGGAGAGCAGGAATTTCACAGTTTAAAACAGCGCAGGAGAGCATGTTTTTCAAAGTTTAAAACAGCGAGAGGAGAGCAGGAATTTCACAGTTTAAAACAGCGAGAGGAGAGCAGATTTTTCACAGTTTAAAACAGCGAGAGGAGAGCAGGGATTTTCACAGTATACAACAGCGAGAGCAGAGCATGTTTTTCACAGTTTAAAACAACGTTTGGTGAGCAGGATTTTCACTGTTTAAAAAAGCGAGAGGTGAGCAGGGTTCTCACAGTTTAAAACAGCGAGAGGTGAGCAGGTTTTTCACAGTTGAAAACAGCGAGATGAGAGCAGGGTTTTCAAAGTTTAAAACAGCGAGAGGAAAGCAGTGTTTTCAAAGTTTAAAAAAGCGAGAGGAAGCATGAATTTCACAGTTTAAAACAGCGAGAGGAGAGCAGATTTTTCACAGTTTAAAACAGCGAGAGGAGAGCAGGGATTTTCACAGTATACAACAGCGAGAGCAGAGCATGTTTTTCACAGTTTAAAACAACGTTTGGTGAGCAGGATTTTCACTGTTTAAAAAAGCGAGAGGTGAGCAGGGTTCTCACAGTTTAAAACAGCGAGAGGTGAGCAGGTTTTTCACAGTTTAAAACAGCGAGATGAGAGCAGGGTTTTCAAAGTTTAAAACAGCGAGAGGAAAGCAGTGTTTTCAAAGTTTAAAAAAGCGAGAGGTAGCATGATTTTCACAGTTTAAAACAGCGAGAGGAGAGCAGGAATTTCACAGTTTAAAACAGCGAGAGGAGAGCAGGGTTTTCACTGTTTAAAACAGCGAGAGGAGAGCAGGAATTTCACAGTTTAAAACAGCAAGAGGCGAGCTGGGTTTTCACAGTTTAAAACAGCGAGAGGAGAGCAGGGTTTTCACAGTTTAAAACAGCGATAGGACCGCTGGGGATTCACAGATTAAAACAGCGAGAGGGGAGCAGGATTTTCACAGTTTAAAACTGCGAGAGGCAGGCGGGGTTTTCACAGTTTTAAACAGCTAGAGGAGACCAGGGTTTTCACAGTTTAAAACAGCGAGAGGAGAGCAGGGTTTTCTCAGTTTAAAACAGCGAGAGGTGAACAGGATTTTCACAGTTTAAAACAGCGAGAGGAGAGCAGGGTTTTCACAGTTTAAAACAGCGAGAGGAGAGCAGGAATTTCACAGTTTAAAACAGCCAGAGGAGAGCAGGATTTTCACAGTTTAAAACAGTGAGAGATGACCCTGATTTTCACAGTTTAAAACAGCGAGAGTTGAGCAGGATTTTCACAGTTTAAAACAGCGAGAGTTGAGCAGGATTTTCACAGTTTAAAACAGCGAAAGGAAAGCAAGATATTCACAGTTTAAAACAGCGAGAGGTGAGCTGGGATTTTCACAGTTTAAAACAGCCAGAGGAGAGCAGGATTTTCACAGTTTAAAACAGTGAGAGCTGACCCTGAATTTCACAGTTTAAAACAGCGAGCGGAGAGCAGGATTTTCACAGTTTAAAACAGCGAGAGGAGAGCAGGATTTTTACAGTTTAAAACAGCGAGAGGAGAGCAGAATTTTCACAGTTTAAAACAGCGAGAGAAGAGCTGGATTTTTACAGTTTAAAACAGCGAGAGGTGAGCAGGATTTTCACAGTTTAAAACAGCGAGAGGAGAGCAGGATTTTCACAGTTTAAAACAGCGAGAGGTGAGCTGGGATTTTCACAGTATTGAAGCAGCCAGAGGGGAGCAGGATTTTCACTGTTTAAAACAGCGAGAGTAGAGCTGGGATTTTCACACTTTAAAACAATGTGAGGTGAGCACGATGTTCACTGTCTAAAACAACGAGAGGAGATCTGTGATTTTTACCGTTTCAAACACCGAGAGGAGTGCTGTGATTTTCACAGTTGAAAACAGGGAATGTTGGCCAGGATTTTCGCATTTTAAAACAGCGAGAGGCAAGCAGGAATTTCACAGGTTAAAACAGCGAGAGAAGAGCACGATTTTCACAATATAAAACAGCGAGAGGTGTGCAGTATTTTCATAGTTTAAAACCGCGAGAGACATCTGGATTTTCACAGTTTAAAACCGCGAGAGACATCTGGATTTTCACAGTTTAAAACAGCGAGAGGGAAGCAGGATTTTCGCAGTTTAAAACAGTGAGAGGAGAGCTGGGATTTTCACATTTTAAAAGAGCCAGAGGAGAGCAGGAATTTCACAGTTTAAAACAGTGAGAGGTGAGCTGGGATTTTCACAGTTTAAAACAGCAAGAGTTGAGCAGGATTTTCACATTTTAAAACAGCGAGAGGAGAGCTGAGATTTTCACAGTTTAAAACAGCGAGAGGTGAGCTGGGATTTTCGCAGTTTAAAACAGCGAGAGGAGAGCTGCGATTTTCACAGTTTAAAACAGCCAGAGGAGAGCAGGAAATTCACAGTTTAAAACAGTGAGAGATGACCCTGAATTTCACTGTTTAAAACAGCGAGAGTTGAGCAGGATTTTCACAGTTTAAAACAGCGAGAGTTGAGCAGGATTTTCACAGTTTAAAACAGCGAGAGGAGAGCCAGATATTCACAGTTTAAAACAGCGAGAGGTGAGCTGGGATTTTCACAGTTTAAAACAGCCAGAGGAGAGCAGGATTTTCACAGTTTAAAACAGTGAGAGCTGACCCTGAATTTCACAGTTTAAAACAGCGAGAGTTGAGCAGGATTTTCACAGTTTAAAACAGCGAGAGGAGAGCAGGGTTTTCACAGTTTTAATCAGCGAGAGGAGTGCAGGGTTTTCACAGTTTAAAACAGCGAGAGGACAGTAGGATTTTCACATTTTTAAACAGCGAGAGGAAAGCAGGATTTTCACAGATTAAAACAGTGAGAAGAAAGCAGGATTTTCACAGTTTCAAACAGCGATGGAAAGCAGGATTTTCACAGTTTCAAACAGCGAGAGGAAAGCAGGATTTTCACAGTTTAAAACAGCGAGAGGAATGCAGGATTTTCACAGTTTCAAACAGCGAGAGGAAAGCAGGATTTTCACAGTTTCAAACAGCGAGAGGAAAGCAGGATTTTCACAGTTTAAAACAGCGAGAGGACAGCAGGATTTTCACAGTTTAAAACAGCGAGAGGAGAGCAGGATTTTCACTGTTTCAAACAGCGAGAGTTGAGCAGGATTTTCACAGTTTCAAACAGCGAGAGGTGAGCTGGGATTTTCACAGTTTAAAACAGCGACAGGAGAGCTGCGATTTTCATAGTTGAAAACAGCCAGAGGAGAGCTGCGATTTTCACAGTTTAACCAGCCAGAGGAGAGCAGGAATTTCACAGTTTAAAACAGTGAGAGGAGAGAAGGTTTTTCACAGTTGAAAACAGCCAGAGGAGAGCAGGATTTTCGCAGTTTAAAACAGCGAGAGGTCAGTTGAATTTTCACAGTTTAAAACAGCGAGAGGGAAGCAGGATTTTCGCAGTTTAAAACAGTGAGAGGTGAGCTGGGATTTTCACATTTTAAAACAGCGAGAGGTTAGCTGGGATTTTCACAGTTTAAAACAGCCAGAGGAGTGCCGGATTTTCACAGTTTAAAACAGTGAGAGCTGACCCTGAATGTCACAGTTTAAAACAGCAAGAGTTGAGCAGGATTTTCACAGTTTAAAACAGCGAGAGGAGAGCAGGAGTTTCACAGTTTAAAACAGCAAGAGGTTAGCTGGGATTTTCACAGTTTAAAACAGCGAGACGTGAGCACGATTTTCACAGTGTAAAACAACGAGAGGAGTGCTGTGATTTTCACAGTGTAAAACAGCGAGAGGAGTGCTGTGATTTTCACAGTGTAAAACAACGAGAGGAATGCTGTGATTTTTACCGTTTCAAACACCGAGAGGAGAGCTGCGATTTTCACACTTGAAAACAGGGAGATGTTAGCCAGGATTTTCGCATTTTAAAACAGCAAGAGGACAGCAGAATTTTCACAGGTTAAAACAGCGAGAGAAGAGCAGGATTTTCACAAAACAAAACAGCGAGAGGTGTGCAGTATTTTCACAGTTTAAAACCGTGACAGACATCTGGATTTTCACAGTTTAAAACAGCGAGAGGGAAGCCAGATATTCACAGTTTAAAACAGCAAGAGGAGAGACGGGATTTTCACAGTTTAAAACAGCGAGAGAAGAGCAGATATTCACAGTTTAAAATAGCAAGAGGTGAGACGGGATTTTCACAGTTTAAAACAGCGAGAGGTTAGCTGGGATTTTCACAGTTTAAAACAGTGAGAGGGGAGCAGGATTTTCACAGTATAAAACAGCGAGAGGAGAGCTGAATTTTTACAGTTTAAAACAGCGAGAGGAGAGCAGGATTTTCACAGTTTAAAACAGCGAGAGGAGAGCCAGATATTCACAGTTTAAAACAGCGAGAGGTGAGCCAGGATTTTCACAGTTTAAAACAGCGAGAGGAGAGCATGAATTTCAGAGTTTAAAACAGCGAGAGGTGAGCTGGGATTTTCACAGTATTGAAGCAGCCAGAGGAGAGCAGGATTTTCACTGTTTAAAACAACGAGAGTAGAGCTGGGATTTTCACACTTTAAAACAATGTGAGGTGAGCACGATTTTCACAGCGTAAAACAACGAGAGGTGATCTGTGATTTTTACCGTTTCAAACACCGAGAGGAGTGCTGTGATTTTCACAGTTGAAAACAGGGAATGTTGGCCAGGATTTTCGCATTTTAAAACAGCGAGAGGCAAGCAGGAATTTCACAGGTTAAATCTGCGAGAGGACAGCAGTGAGAGGTGAGCAGGAATTTCACAGGTTAAAACAGCGAGAGAAGAGCAGGATTTTCACAATATAAAACAGCGAGAGGTGTGCAGTATTTTCACAGTTTAAAACCGCGAGAGACATCTGGATTTTCACAGTTTAAAACAGCGAGAGGGAAGCAGGATTTTCGCAGTTTAAAACAGTGAGAGGAGAGCTGGGATTTTCACATTTTAAAAGAGCCAGAGGAGAGCAGGAATTTCACAGTTTAAAACAGTGAGAGGTGAGCTGGGATTTTCACAGTTTAAAACAGCGAGAGTTGAGCAGGATTTTCACAGTTTAAAACAGCGAGAGGAGAGCCAGATATTCACAGTTTAACACAGCGAGAGGTGAGCTGGGATTTTCGCAGTTTAAAACAGCGAGAGGAGAGCTGCGATTTTCACAGTTTAAAACAGCGAGAGGAGAGCAGGATTTTCACAGTTTAAAACAGTGAGAGTTGACCCTGAATTTCACAGTTTAAAACAGCGAGAGTTGAGCAGGATTTTCACAGTTTAAAACAGCGAGAGGAGAGCCAGGTATTCACAGTTTAAAACAGCGAGATGTGAGCTGGGATTTTCGCAGTTTAAAACAGCGAGAGGAGAGCAGGATTTTCACTGTTTCAAAGAGCGAGAGGAGAGCAGGATTTTCACTGTTTAAAACAGCGAGAGGAGAGCCGGGATTTTCACAGTTTAATTCAACGAGAGGAGAGAAGGATATTCACGGATTAAAACAGCGAGACGTGAGCACGATTTTCACAGTGTAAAACAACGAGAGGAGTGCTGTGATTTTCACAGTGTAAAACAACGAGTGGAATGCTGTGATTTTTACCGTTTCAAACACCGAGAGGAGAGCTGCGATTAACACAGTTGAAAACAGGGAGATGTTGGCCAGGATTTTCGCATTTTAAAACAGCAAGAGGACAGCAGAATTTTCACAGGTTAAAACAGCGAGAGAAGAGCAGGATTTTCACAAAACAAAACAGCGAGAGGTGTGCAGTATTTTCACAGTTTAAAACTGTGAGAGACATCTGGATTTTCACAGTTTAAAACAGCGAGAGGGAAGCCAGATATTCACAGTTTAAAACAGCAAGAGGAGAGACGGGATTTTCACAGTTTAAAACAGCGAGAGAAGAGCAGATATTCACAGTTCAAAACAGCAAGAGGAGAGACGGGATTTTCACAGTTTAAAACAGCGAGAGGTTAGCTGGGATTTTCACAGTTTAAAACAGCGAGAGGAGAGCAAGATTTTCACAGTTTAAAACAGCGAGAGGAGAGCTGGATTTTTACAGTTTAAAACAGCGAGAGGAGAGCAGGAGTTTCACAGTTTAAAACAGCAAGAGGTTAGCTGGGATTTTCACAGTTTAAAACAGCGAGACGTGAGCACGATTTTCACAGTGTAAAACAACGAGAGGAGTGCTGTGATTTTCACAGTGTAAAACAGCGAGAGGAGTGCTGTGATTTTCACAGTGTAAAACAACGAGAGGAATGCTGTGATTTTTACCGTTTCAAACACCGAGAGGAGAGCTGCGATTTTCACACTTGAAAACAGGGAGATGTTAGCCAGGATTTTCGCATTTTAAAACAGCAAGAGGACAGCAGAATTTTCACAGGTTAAAACAGCGAGAGAAGAGCAGGATTTTCACAAAACAAAACAGCGAGAGGTGTGCAGTATTTTCACAGTTTAAAACCGTGACAGACATCTGGATTTTCACAGTTTAAAACAGCGAGAGGGAAGCCAGATATTCACAGTTTAAAACAGCAAGAGGAGAGACGGGATTTTCACAGTTTAAAACAGCGAGAGAAGAGCAGATATTCACAGTTTAAAATAGCAAGAGGTGAGACGGGATTTTCACAGTTTAAAACAGCGAGAGGTTAGCTGGGATTTTCACAGTTTAAAACAGTGAGAGGGGAGCAGGATTTTCACAGTATAAAACAGCGAGAGGAGAGCTGAATTTTTACAGTTTAAAACAGCGAGAGGAGAGCAGGATTTTCACAGTATAAAACAGCGAGAGGAGAGCAGGATTTTCACAGTTTAAAACAGCGAGAGGAGAGCCAGATATTCACAGTTTAAAACAGCGAGAGGTGAGCCAGGATTTTCACAGTTTAAAACAGCGAGAGGAGAGCATGAATTTCAGAGTTTAAAACAGCGAGAGGTGAGCTGGGATTTTCACAGTATTGAAGCAGCCAGAGGAGAGCAGGATTTTCACTGTTTAAAACAACGAGAGTAGAGCTGGGATTTTCACACTTTAAAACAATGTGAGGTGAGCACGATTTTCACAGCGTAAAACAACGAGAGGTGATCTGTGATTTTTACCGTTTCAAACACCGAGAGGAGTGCTGTGATTTTCACAGTTGAAAACAGGGAATGTTGGCCAGGATTTTCGCATTTTAAAACAGCGAGAGGCAAGCAGGAATTTCACAGGTTAAATCTGCGAGAGGACAGCAGTGAGAGGTGAGCAGGAATTTCACAGGTTAAAACAGCGAGAGAAGAGCAGGATTTTCACAATATAAAACAGCGAGAGGTGTGCAGTATTTTCACAGTTTAAAACCGCGAGAGACATCTGGATTTTCACAGTTTAAAACAGCGAGAGGGAAGCAGGATTTTCGCAGTTTAAAACAGTGAGAGGAGAGCTGGGATTTTCACATTTTAAAAGAGCCAGAGGAGAGCAGGAATTTCACAGTTTAAAACAGTGAGAGGTGAGCTGGGATTTTCACAGTTTAAAACAGCGAGAGTTGAGCAGGATTTTCACAGTTTAAAACAGCGAGAGGAGAGCCAGATATTCACAGTTTAACACAGCGAGAGGTGAGCTGGGATTTTCGCAGTTTAAAACAGCGAGAGGAGAGCTGCGATTTTCACAGTTTAAAACAGCGAGAGGAGAGCAGGATTTTCACAGTTTAAAACAGTGAGAGTTGACCCTGAATTTCACAGTTTAAAACAGCGAGAGTTGAGCAGGATTTTCACAGTTTAAAACAGCGAGAGGAGAGCCAGGTATTCACAGTTTAAAACAGCGAGATGTGAGCTGGGATTTTCGCAGTTTAAAACAGCGAGAGGAGAGCAGGATTTTCACTGTTTCAAAGAGCGAGAGGAGAGCAGGATTTTCACTGTTTAAAACAGCGAGAGGAGAGCCGGGATTTTCACAGTTTAATTCAACGAGAGGAGAGAAGGATATTCACGGATTAAAACAGCGAGTGGATAGCAGGAATTTCACAGTTTAAAACAGCGAGAGTAGAGCTGGGATTTTCACAGTTTAAAACAGCGAGACGTGAGCACGATTTTCACAGTGTAAAACAACGAGAGGAGTGCTGTGATTTTCACAGTGTAAAACAACGAGTGGAATGCTGTGATTTTTACCGTTTCAAACACCGAGAGGAGAGCTGCGATTAACACAGTTGAAAACAGGGAGATGTTGGCCAGGATTTTCGCATTTTAAAACAGCAAGAGGACAGCAGAATTTTCACAGGTTAAAACAGTGAGAGAAGAGCAGGATTTTCACAAAACAAAACAGCGAGAGGTGTGCAGTATTTTCACAGTTTAAAACCGTGAGAGACATCTGGATTTTCACAGTTTAAAACAGCGAGAGGGAAGCCAGATATTCACAGTTTAAAACAGCAAGAGGAGAGACAGGATTTTCACAGTTTAAAACAGCGAGAGAAGAGCAGATATTCACAGTTCAAAACAGCAAGAGGAGAGACGGGATTTTCACAGTTTAAAACAGCGAGAGGTTAGCTGGGATTTTCACAGTTTAAAACAGCGAGAGGAGAGCAAGATTTTCACAGTTTAAAACAGCGAGAGGAGAGCTGGATTTTTACAGTTTAAAACAGCGAGAGGAGAGCCGGGATTTTCACAGTTTAATTCAGCAAGAGGAGAGCAGGATATTCACGGATTAAAACAGCGAGTGGATAGCAGGAATTTCACAGTTTAAAACAGCGAGAGTAGAGCTGGGATTTTCACAGTTTAAAACAGCGAGACATGAGCACGATTTTCACAGTGTAAAACAACGAGAGGAGTGCTGTGATTTTCACAGTGTAAAACAGCGAGAGGAGTGCTGTGATTTTCACAGTGTAAAACAACGAGAGGAGTGCTGTGATTTTTACCGTTTCAAACACCGAGAGGAGAGCTGCGATTTTCACAGTTGAAAACAGGGAGATGTTGGCCAGGTTTTTCGCATTTTAAAACAGCAAGAGGACAGCAGAATTTTCACAGGTTAAAACAGTGAGAGAAGAGCAGGATTTTCACAAAACAAAACAGCGAGAGGTGTGCAGTATTTTCACAGTTTAAAACCGTGAGAGACATCTGGATTTTCACAGTTTAAAACAGCGAGAGGGAAGCCAGATATTCACAGTTTAAAACAGCAAGAGGAGAGACGGGATTTTCACAGTTTAAAACAGCGAGAGGAGAGCAGATATTCACAGTTTAAAACAGCAAGAGGAGAGACGGGATTTTCACAGTTTAAAACAGCGAGAGGTTAGCTGGGATTTTCACAGTTTAAAACAGCGAGAGGAGAGCTGGATTTTTACAGTTTAAAACGGCGAGAGGAGAGCAGGATTTTCACAGTTTAAAACAGCGAGAGGAGAGCAGGATTTTCAAAGTTTAAAACAGCGAGAGGAGCGCTGGGTTTTCACAGTTTAAAACAGCGAGAGGAGAGCATGAATTTCACAGTTTAAAACAGCGAGAGGTGAGCTGGGATTTTCACAGTATTGAAGCAGCCAGAGCGGAGCAGGATTTTCACAGTTTAAAACAGCGAGAGGTGAGCTGGGATTTTCACAGTATTGAAGCAGCCAGAGGTGAGCAGGATTTTCACAGTTCAAAACAGCAGTAGGAGAGCTGGGATTTTCACAGTTTAAAACAGCAGTAGGAGAGCTGGGATTTTCACAGTTTAAAGCTGCGAGAGGAGAGCTGGGATTTTCAGAGTTTTAAACAGCAAGAGGAAGAGACGGGATTTTAAAAGTTTCAAACGGCGGGAGGAAAGCAGAATTTTCTTGTTTCAAACAGCGTAAGGAGACCAGGATTTTCACATTTTAAAACAGCGAGAGGAGAGCATGATTTTCACAGTTTACAAACAGTGAGTGGAGAGCTGGATTTCACAATTGAAAACACCGAGAGGTGAGCAGGATTTGCAAAGCATAAATCAGCGAGAGGAGAGCAGGATTTTCACTGCATAAAACAGCCTGACAAAGCTGGATTTTCACACTTTAAAACAGCGAGAGGAAAGCTGGGATTTTCACAGTTAAAAACAGCGAGTGGAGAGCTGAGTTTTCGCAGGTTTAAACAGCGAGAGGTGAGCAGGATTTTCACTGTTTAAAACAGCTAGAGGTGAGCTGGGATTTTCACAGTTTAAAACAGCAAGAGGAAGAGACGGGATTTTAAAAGTTTCAAAAGGCGGGAGGAAAGCAGAATTTTCACTGTTTAAAACAGCCAGAGGAGAGCAGGATTTTCACTGTTTAAAACAGCGAAAGGAGAGCAGGAATTTCACAGTTTAAAACAGCGAGAGGTGAGCTGGGATTTTCACAGCATTGAAGCAGCCAGAGGGGAGCAGGATTTTCACTGATTAAAACAGCGAGCAGAGAGCCGGATTTTCACACTTTGAAACAATGCGAGGTGAGCACGATTTTCACAGTGTAAAACAACGAGACGAGAGCTGTGATTTTTACCGTTTCAAACACCGAGAGGAGTGCTGTGATTTTCACAGTTGAAAACAGGGAATGTTGGCCAGGATTTTCGCATTTTAAAACAGCGAGAGGCAAGCAGGATTTTCACAGGTTAAAACAGCGAGAGGAGAGCTGGGATTTTCACTTTTTAAAACAGCCAGAGGAGAGCAGGATTTTCACAGTTTAAAACAGCGAGAGGTGAGCAGGATTTTCACAGTGTAAAACAACGAGAGGAGAGCTGTGATTTTTACCGTTTCAAACACC
>JANJGN010002634.1:0-64493 GCA_026770705.1 Isurus oxyrinchus
CCCACACACCCTGCCCCTCGCTCATTTAGCCACCCATCCTCCCAGCCCCTCGCTCATTTACCCACCCACCGACCCAGCCCCATCCTCATTTAACCAGCCACCCTCCCACCCAGCCCCTCGCTCATTTACCCACCCACCCACCCAGCCCCTCGCTCATTTACCCACCCACCCACCCAGCCCCTCGCTCATTTACCCACCCACCCACCCAGCCCCTCGCTCATTTACCCACCCACCCACCCAACGCCTCGCTCATTTACCCACCCACCCACCCAGCCCCTCGCTCATTTACCTAATCACCCAACCAGTCCCTCGCTCATTTACCCACCCACCCACCCAGCCCCTCGCTCATTTACCCACCAACCCTCCCAGCCTCTAGCTCAATTACCCACCCTTCCATCCAGCCCCTCGCTCATTTACCCTCCCACCCACCCAGCCCCTCGCTCATTTACCCTCCCACCCACCCAGCCCCTCGCTGATTTACCCTCCCAACGACGCTGCCCCTCGCTCATTTAGCCACCCATCCTCCCAGCCCCTCGCTGATTTACCCTCCCAACGACGCTGCCCCTCGCTCATTTACCACCCCACCCACCAAACCCTCGCTCATTTACCCTACCACCCAACCAGCCCCTCGCACATTTACCCACCCACGCACCCTGCCCCTCACTCATTTACCCACCTCCCCATCCAGCCCCATGCTCATTTACCCACCCACCCTCCCACCCAGCCCCTCCCTCATTTACCCACCCACCCACCCACCCAGCCCCTCGCTCAGTTTCCCACCCACCCACCCAGCCCCTCGCTCATTTACCCACCCACCCAACCAGCCCCTGGCTCATTTACCCACCCACCCACCCAGCCCCTGGCTCATTTACCCACCCACCCACCCAGCCCCTGGCTCATTTACCCACCCACCCACCCAACCCCCTCGATCATTTACCCACCCACCCACCCAGCCCCTCGCTCATTTACCAACCCACCCACCCAGCCCCTCGCTCATTTACCCACCCACCCACCCAGCCCCTTGCTCATCTACCACCCACCCACCCAGCCCCTGGCTCATTTACCCACCCACCCACCCTGCCCCTCGGTCATTTACCCACCAACACACCCAGCCCCTCATTCATTTACCCACCCACCCACCCAGCCCCTCGATCATTTACTCACCCACCCACCCAGCACCTATCTCAGTTAGCTACCAACCCACCCACCCAGCCCCTCGCTCATTTACCCACCCACCCTCCCAGCCCCTCGCTGATTTACCCTCCCACAAAATCTGCCCCTCGCTCATTTAGCCACCCATCCTCCCAGCCCCTCGCTCATTTACCCACCCTCCCACCAAATCCTCGCTCATTTACCCAACCTCCCAACCAGCCCCTCGCACATTTACCCACACACCCACCCTGCCCCTCGCTCATTTACCACCTACCCACCCAGCCCCATGCTCATTTACCCACCCACCCTCCCAACCAGCCCCTCACTCATTTAACCACCCACCCTACCACCCAGCCCCTCGCTCAGTTACCCACCCACCCACCCAGCCCCTCGCTCATTTACCCACCCACCCAACCAACCCCTCGCTCATTTACCCACCCACCCAGCCCTTGGCTCATTTACCCACCCACCCACCCAGCCCTGGCTCATTTACCCACCCACCCACCCAGCCCCTCGCTCATTTACCCACCCACCCACCCAGCCCCTCGCTCATCTACCCCCCCCCACCCAACCAGCCCCTCGCTCATTTACACACCCACCCACCCAGTCCCTCGCTCATTTACCCACGCACCCACGCAGCCCCTAGCTCATTTACCCTCCCACCCACACAGCCCATCGCTCATTTTCCCACGCATCCACCCAGCCGCTCGCTCATTTACCCACCCACCCATCTAGCCCCTCGCTCATTTACCCACCCACCCACCCCTGCCTCTCGATCATTTACTCACCCACCCACCCAGCACCTATCTCAGTTACCTACCCGCCCACTCAACCAGCCCCTCACACATTTACACACCCACCCACCCACCCAGCCATTCACTCATTTATCCACCCACCCACCCATCCCCTTGCTCATTTTCCCCACCCATCCGCCCAGCTCCTCGCTCATTTAGCCACCAACCCCCCCAGGCCATCGCTCATTTAGCAAGCCACCCAACCAGCCTCTCGCTCATTTTCCCAGCCACCCAACCAGCCTCTCGCTCATTTACTCACCCAACCACCCAGCACCTAGGTCATTTACATACCCTCCCCACCCATCCAGACCCTCACTCATTTACCCACCACCCACCCAGCCCCTCGCTCATTTACACACCCAACCAGCCACCCAGACCCTCACTCATTTACCCACGCAACCATCCGGCCAGCCCCTCACTCATTAACCCACCACCCACCCTGCCCCTCGCTCATTTACCCTCCCACCCACACAACCCCCTCGCTCATTCAACAACCCACCCAACCAGCCCCTCGCTCATTTACCCACCCACCCAACCAGCCCCTCGCTCATTTACCCAACCACCCAAACAGCCCCTCGCTCATTTACCCACCCACCCACACAGACCCCGCTCAATGACCCACCAACCCACCCAGCCTCTCGCTCATTTACCCACCCACCCTCCCAGCCCCTCGCTCATGTACCCTCCCACCCACCCAGCACCTCGCTGATTTACCCTCCCACCCACCCAGCCCCTCGTTCATTTAGCCAACCATCCTCCCAGCCCCTCTCTCATTTACCCACCCACCCACCAAACCCTCGCTCATTTACCCTACCACCCAACCAGCCCCTCGAACATTTACACACCCAACCACCCTGCCCCTCGATAATTTACCCACCTACCCACCCAGCCCCATGCTCATTTACTCAGCCACACTCCCACCCAGCCCCTCGCTCTTTTACCCACCCACCCGCCCTGCCCCTCGCTCATTTAGCCACCCACTCAACCAGCCCCTCGATCATTTACCCACCCACCCACCCAGCCCCTCGCTCATTTACCCCGCCACCCACCCAGCCCCTCGCTCATTTACCCACCCACCCACCCAGCCCCTCGCTCATTTACCCACCCACCCACCCAGCCCCTCGCTCATTTACCCACCCACCCACCCAGCCCCTCGCTCATTTACCCACCCACACCACCCAGCCCCTCGCTCATTTACCCACCCACCCACCCTGCCCCTCGCTCATTTTCCTACCCATCGACCCAGCCCCTCGCTCATTTACCCACTCACCGACCCAGCCCCTAGCTCATTAACCCACCCACCCACCCAGCCCCTCCATCATTTACTCACCCACCCACCCAGCACATTGCTCAATTAGCTACCCTCCCACTCAACCAGCCCCTCACACATTTACACACCCACCCACCCACCCAGCCATTCGCTCATTTACCCACCCACCCACCCAGCCCCTTGCTCATTTACCCACCCACCCGCCCAGCCCCTCGCTCATTTAGTCAACAACCCACCCAGTCCCTCGCTCATTTAGCCACCCACCCGCCCAGCCCCTCGCTCATTTACCCACCCACCCGCCCAGCTCCTCGCTCATTTAGCCACCAACCCACCCACGCCCTCGCACATTTAGCCACGCACCCGCCCAGGCCCTCGCTCATTTAGCCACCCACCCGCCCAGCCCCTCGCTCATTTACCCACCCACCCACCCAGCCCCTCGCTCATTTACCCACCCACCCACCCAGCCCCTCGCTCATCTACCCACCCACCCACCCAGCCCCTCGCTCATCTACCCACCCACCCACCCAGCCCCTCGCTCATTTACCCACCCTCCCACCCAGCCCCTCGCTCATTTAACCACCCACCCACCCAGCCCCTCGCTCATTTACCCACCCACCCACCAAGCCCCTCGCTCATTTTCCCACCCATCCACCCAGCCCCTCGCTCATTTACCCACCCACCCACCCAGCCCCTCGCTCATCTACCCACCCACCCACCCAGCCCCTCGCTCATCTACCCACCCACCCACCCAGCCCCTCGCTCATTTACCCACCCTCCCACCCAGCCCCTCGCTCATTTAACCACCCACCCACCCAGCCCCTCGCTCATTTACCCACCCACCCACCAAGCCCCTCGCTCATTTTCCCGCCCATTCACCCAGCCCCTCGCTCATTTACACACCCAACCACCCACCCATACCCTCACTCATTTACCCACGCAACCACCCCGGCCAGCCCCTCACTCATTAACCCACCCACCCAACCTGCCCCTCGCTCATTTACCCTCCCACCCACACATTCCCTCGCTCATTCACCCACCCACCCAACCAGCCCCTCGCTCATTTACCCACCCACCCAACCAGCCCCTCGCTCATTTACCCAACCACCCAACCAGCCCCTCACTCATTTACCCACCCACCCACCCAGACCCCGCTCATTTACCCACCAACCCAGCCAGCCTCTCGCTCATTTACCCACCCTTCCATCCAGCCCATCGCTCATTTACCCTCCCACCCACCCAGCCCCTCAATCATTTACCCTCCCACCCACCCAGCCCCTCGCTGATTTACCCTCCCAACGACCCTGCCCCTCGCTCATTTAGCCACCCATCCTCCCAGCCCCTCGCTCATTTACCCACCCACCCACCAAACCCTCGCACATTTACCCACCCACCCACCCTGCCCCTCGCTCATTTACCCACCCACCCACCCTGCCCCTCGCTCATTTACCCACTAACCCACCCAGACCCATGCTCATTTACTCAGCCACCCTCCCACCCGGCCCCACGCTCATTTACCCACCCACCCAACCAGCCCCTTGCTCATTTACCCACCCACTCAACCAGCTACTCGCTCAGTTACCCACCCACCCACTCAGCCCCTCGCTCATTTACCCACCCACCCAACCAGCCCCTCGCACATTTACCCACCCACCCTGCCCCTCGCTCATTTACCCTCCCACCCACACAACCCCTCGCTCATTCAACAACCCACCCAACCAGCCCCTCGCTCATTTACCCACCCACCCAACCAGCCCCTCGCTCATTTACCCAACCACCCAAACAGCCCCTCGCTCATTTACCCACCCACCCACACAGACCCCGCTCAATGACCCACCAACCCACCCAGCCTCTCGCTCATTTACCCACCCACCCTCCCAGCCCCTCGCTCATGTACCCTCCCACCCACCCAGCACCTCGCTGATTTACCCTCCCACCCACCCAGCCCCTCGTTCATTTAGCCAACCATCCTCCCAGCCCCTCTCTCATTTACCCACCCACCCACCAAACCCTCGCTCATTTACCCTACCACCCAACCAGCCCCTCGAACATTTACACACCCACCCACCCTGCCCCTCGATCATTTACCCACCTACCCACCCAGCCCCATGCTCATTTACTCAGCCACACTCCCACCCAGCCCCTCGCTCTTTTACCCACCCACCCGCCCTGCCCCTCGCTCATTTAGCCACCCACTCAACCAGCCCCTCGATCATTTACCCACCCACCCACCCAGCCCCTCGCTCATTTACCCCCCCACCCACCCAGCCCCTCGCTCATTTACCCACCCACCCACCCAGCCCCTCGCTCATTTACCCACCCACCCACCCAGCCCCTCGCTCATTTACCCACCCACCCACCCAGCCCCTCGCTCATTTACCCACCCACCCACCCAGCCCCTCGCTCATTTACCCACCCACCCACCCTGCCCCTCGCTCATTTTCCTACCCATCGACCCAGCCCCTCGCTCATTTACCCACTCACCGACCCAGCCCCTAGCTCATTTACCCACCCACCCACCCAGCCCCTCCATCATTTACTCACCCACCCACCCAGCACATTGCTCAATTAGCTACCCTCCCACTCAACCAGCCCCTCACACATTTACACACCCACCCACCCACCCAGCCATTCGCTCATTTACCCACCCACCCACCCAGCCCCTTGCTCATTTACCCACCCACCCCGCCCAGCCCCTCGCTCATTTAGTCAACAACCCACCCAGTCCCTCGCTCATTTAGCCACCCACCCGCCCAGCCCCTTGCTCATTTACCCACCCACCCGCCCAGCTCCTCGCTCATTTAGCCACCAACCCACCCACGCCCTCGCACATTTAGCCACGCACCCCGCCCAGGCCCTCGCTCATTTAGCCACCCACCCGCCCAGCCCCTCGCTCATTTACCCACCCACCCACCCAGCCCCTCGCTCATTTACCCACCCACCCACCCAGCCCCTCGCTCATCTACCCACCCACCCACCCAGCCCCTCGCTCATCTACCCACCCACCCACCCAGCCCCTCGCTCATTTACCCACCCTCCCACCCAGCCCCTCGCTCATTTAACCACCCACCCACCCAGCCCCTCGCTCATTTACCCACCCACCCACCAAGCCCCTCGCTCATTTTCCCACCCATCCACCCAGCCCCTCGCTCATTTACCCACCCACCCACCCAGCCCCTCGCTCATCTACCCACCCACCCACCCAGCCCCTCGCTCATCTACCCACCCACCCACCCAGCCCCTCGCTCATTTACCCACCCTCCCACCCAGCCCCTCGCTCATTTAACCACCCACCCACCCAGCCCCTCGCTCATTTACCCACCCACCCACCAAGCCCCTCGCTCATTTTCCCGCCCATTCACCCAGCCCCTCGCTCATTTACACACCCAACCACCCACCCATACCCTCACTCATTTACCCACGCAACCACCCGGCCAGCCCCTCACTCATTAACCCACCCACCCAACCTGCCCCTCGCTCATTTACCCTCCCACCCACACATTCCCTCGCTCATTCACCCACCCACCCAACCAGCCCCTCGCTCATTTACCCACCCACCCAACCAGCCCCTCGCTCATTTACCCAACCACCCAACCAGCCCCTCACTCATTTACCCACCCACCCACCCAGACCCCGCTCATTTACCCACCAACCCAGCCAGCCTCTCGCTCATTTACCCACCCTTCCATCCAGCCCATCGCTCATTTACCCTCCCACCCACCCAGCCCCTCAATCATTTACCCTCCCACCCACCCAGCCCCTCGCTGATTTACCCTCCCAACGACCCTGCCCCTCGCTCATTTAGCCACCCATCCTCCCAGCCCCTCGCTCATTTACCCACCCACCCACCAAACCCTCGCACATTTACCCACCCACCCACCCTGCCCCTCGCTCATTTACCCACCCACCCACCCTGCCCCTCGCTCATTTACCCACTAACCCACCCAGACCCATGCTCATTTACTCAGCCACCCTCCCACCCGGCCCCACGCTCATTTACCCACCCACCCAACCAGCCCCTTGCTCATTTACCCACCCACTCAACCAGCTACTCGCTCAGTTACCCACCCACCCACTCAGCCCCTCGCTCATTTACCCACCCACCCAACCAGCCCCTCGCACATTTACCCACCCACCCGCCCAGCCCCTCGCTCATTTACCCACCCACCCACCCAGCCCCTCGCTCTTTTACCCACCCACACTCCCACGCAGCCCTTCGTTCATTTACCCACCCACCCACCCAGCCCCTCGCTCATTTACCCACCCACCCAACCAGCCCCAAGCTCATTTACCCACCCACCCAACCAGCCCCTCGTTCATTTACCCACCCACCCAGCCAGCCCCTCGCTCATTTACCCTCCCACCCACCCACCCAGACCCCGCTCATTTTCCCACCCACCCACCCAGCCCCTTGCTCATTTACCCTCCCACCCACCCAGCCCCTCGCACATTTACCCTCCCTCCCACCCAGACCCTCGCTGATTTACCCTCCCACCCACCCTGCCCCTCGCTCATTTAGCCAACCATCCTCCCAGCCCCTCGCTCATTTACCCACCCAACCACCAAACCCTCGCCCATTTACCCAACCACCCAACAAGCCCCTCGCACATTTACCCACCCACCCACCATGCCCCTCACTCATTTACCCACCCACCCACCCAGCCCCATCCTCATTTAACCAGCCACCCACACACACAGCCCCTCGCTCATTTACCCACCCACCCACCCAGCCCCTCGCTCATTTACCCACCCACCCACCCAGCCCCTCGCTCATTTACCCACCCACCCACCCAGCCCCTCGCTCATTTACCCACACACGCACCCAGCCCCTCGCTCATTTACCCACCCACCCACCCAGCCCCTCGCTCATTTATCCACCCACCCACCCAGCCCCTCGCTCATTTACCTAATCACCCAACCAGTCCCTCGCTCATTTACCCACCCACCCACCCAGCCCCTCGCTCATTTACCCACCAACCCTCCCAGCCTCTCGCTCAATTACCCACCCTTCCTTCCAGCCCCTCGCTCATTTACCCTCCCACCCACCCAGCCCCTCGCTCATTAACCCTGCCCACCCACCCAGCCCCTCGCTGATTTACCCTCCCAACGACGCTGCCCCTCGCTCATTTTGCCACCCATCCTCCCAGCCCCTCGCTCATTTACCACCCACCCACCAAACCCTCGCTCATTTACCCTACCACCCAACCAGCCCCTCGCACATTTACCCAACCACCCAACCAGCCCCTCGCTCATTTACCCACGCACCCACCCACCCAGCCCCTCGCTCATTTACCCACCCACCCACCCAGCTCCTCGCTCATTTACCCACCCACCCACCCAGCCACTCGCTCATTTACCCACCCACCCTTCCAGCCCCTCGCTCATTTACCCACCCACCCACCCAGCCCCTCGCTCATTTACCCACCCACCCACCCAGCAACTAGCTCAGTTAGCTACCCTCCCACTCAACCAGCCCCTCACAACATTTACACACCCACTCACCCACCCAGCCATTCGCTCTTTTACCCATCCACCCACCCTGCCCCTTGCTCATTTACCCACCCACCCGCCGAGCTCCTCGCTCATTTACCCACCCACCCACCCAGCAACTCGCTCATTTACCCACCCACCCACCCTGCCCCTCGCTCATTTTCCCACCCATCCACCCAGCCCCTCGTTCATTTACCCACCCACCCACCCAGCCCCTCGCTCATTTACCCACCCACCCACCCAGCCCCTCGCTCATTTATCCACCCACCCACCCAGCCCCTCGCTCATTTACCCACCCACCCACCCAGCCCCTCGCTCATTTACCCTCCCACCCACCCAGCCCCTCGTTCATTTACCCACCCACCCAGCCAGCCCCTCGCTCATTTACCCTCCCACCCACCCACCCAGACCCCGCTCATTTTCCCAACCACCCACCCAGCCTCTCGCTCATTTACCCACCCTCCCACCCAGCCCTTTGCTCATTTACCCTCCCACCCACCCAGCCCCTCGCACATTTACCCTCCCTCCCACCCAGACCCTCGCTGATTTACCCTCCCACCCACCCCGCCCCTCGCTCATTTAGCCACCCATCCTCCCAGCCCCTCGCTCATTTACCCACCCACCCACCAAACCCTTGCCCATTTACCCAACCACGCAACCAGCCCCTCGCACATTTACCGACCCACCCACCCAGCCCCATGCTCATTTAACCAGCCACCCTCACCACCCAGCCCCTCGCTCATTTACCCACCCACCCACCCAGCCCCTCGCTCATTTACCCACCCACCCACCCCTCCCCTCGCTCATTTATCCACCCACCACCCAGCCCCTCGCTCATTTACCCACCCAGCCACCCAGCCCTTCGCTCATATACCCACCCACCCACCCAGCCCCTCGTTCATTTACCTACCGACCCAACCAGCCCCTCGCTCATTTACCCACCCACCCACCCAGCCCCTCGCTCATTTACCCACCAACCCACCCAGTCTCTCGCTCAATTACCCACCCTTGCATCCAGCCCCTCGCTCATTTACCCTCCCACCCACCCAGCCCCTCGCACATTTACCCTCCCACCCACCCAGCCCCCCGCTGATTTACCCTCCCAACGACGCTGCCCACTCGCTCATTTAGCCACCCATCCTCCCAGGCCCTCGCTCATTTACCCACCCTCCCACCAAACACTCGCTCATTTACCCTACCACCCAACCAGCCCCTCGCACATTTACCCACCTACCCACCCATCCCCTCGCTCATTTACCCACACACCCACCCAGCCACTGTCTCATTTACCCACCCAACCACCCTGCCCCTCGCTCATTTACCCACCCACCCACCCAGCCCCTCGCTCATTCACCCACCCACCCAACCAGCCCCTCGCTCATTTACCCACCCACCCAACCAGCCCCTCGCTCATTTACCCACCCACCCAACCAGCCCCTCGCACATTTACCCACCCACCCGCCCAGCCCCTCGCTCATTTACCCACCCACCCACCCAGCCCCTCGCTCTTTTACCCCACCCACACTCCCACGCAGCCCCTCGTTCATTTACCCACCCACCCACCCAGCCCCTCGCTCATTTACCCACCCACCCAACCAGCCCCAAGCTCATTTACCCACCCAACCAACCAGCCCCTCGTTCATTTACCCACCCACCCAGCCAGCCCCTCGCTCATTTACCCTCCCACCCACCCACCCAGACCCCGCTCATTTTCCCACCCACCCACCCAGCCCCTTGCTCATTTACCCTCCCACCCACCCAGCCCCTCGCACATTTACCCTCCCCTCCCACCCAGACCCTCGCTGATTTACCCTCCCACCCACCCTGCCCCTTGCTCATTTAGCCACCCATCCTCCCAGCCCCTCGCTCATTTACCCACCCAACCACCAAACCCTCGACCATTTACCCAACCACCCAACAACCCCCTCGCACATTTACCCACCCACCCACCATGCCCCTCGCTCATTTACCCACCCACCCACCCAGCCCCATCCTCATTTAACCAGCCACCCACACACACAGCCCCTCGCTCATTTACCCACCCACCCACCCAGCCCCTCGCTCATTTACCCACCCACCCACCCAGCCCCTCGCTCATTTACCCACCCACCCACCCAGCCCCTCGCTCATTTACCCACACACGCACCCAGCCCCTCGCTCATTTACCCACCCACCCACCCAGCCCCTCGCTCATTTATCCACCCACCCACCCAGCCCCTCGCTCATTTACCTAATCACCCAACCAGTCCCTCGCTCATTTACCCACCCACCCACCCAGCCCCTCGCTCATTTACCCACCAACCCTCCCAGCCTCTCGCTCAATTACCCACCCTTCCTTCCAGCCCCTCGCTCATTTACCCTCCCACCCACCCAGCCCCTCGCTCATTAACCCTCCCACCCACCCAGCCCCTCGCTGATTTACCCTCCCAACGACGCTGCCCCTCGCTCATTTTGCCACCCATCCTCCCAGCCCCTCGCTCATTTACCACCCACCCACCAAACCCTCGCTCATTTACCCTACCACCCAACCAGCCCCTCGCACATTTACCCAACCACCCAACCAGCCCCTCGCTCATTTACCCACGCACCCACCCACCCAGCCCCTCGCTCATTTACCCACCCACCCACCCAGCTCCTCGCTCATTTACCCACCCACCCACCCAGCCACTCGCTCATTTACCCACCCACCCTTCCAGCCCCTCGCTCATTTACCCACCCACCCACCCAGCCCCTCGCTCATTTACCCACCCACCCACCCAGCAACTAGCTCAGTTAGCTACCCTCCCACTCAACCAGCCCCTCACACATTTACACAGCCACTCACCCACCCAGCCATTCGCTCTTTTACCCATCCACCCACCCTGCCCCTTGCTCATTTACCCACCCACCCGCCGAGCTCCTCGCTCATTTACCCACCCACCCACCCAGCAACTCGCTCATTTACCCACCCACCCACCCTGCCCCTTGCTCATTTTCCCACCCATCCACCCAGCCCCTCGTTCATTTACCCACCCACCCACCCAGCCCCTCGCTCATTTACCCACCCACCCACCCAGCCCCTCGCTCATTTATCCACCCACCCACCCAGCCCCTCGCTCATTTACCCACCCACCCACCCAGCCCCTCGCTCATATACCCTCCCACCCACCCAGCCCCTCGTTCATTTACCCACCCACCCAGCCAGCCCCTCGCTCATTTACCCTCCCACCCACCCACCCAGACCCCGCTCATTTTCCCAACCACCCACCCAGCCTCTCGCTCATTTACCCACCCTCCCACCCAGCCCTTTGCTCATTTACCCTCCCACCCACCCAGCCCCTCGCACATTTACCCTCCCTCCCACCCAGACCCTCGCTGATTTACCCTCCCACCCACCCCGCCCCTCGCTCATTTAGCCACCCATCCTCCCAGCCCCTCGCTCATTTACCCACCCACCCACCAAACCCTTGCCCATTTACCCAACCACCCAACCAGCCCCTCGCACATTTACCCACCCACCCACCCAGCCCCATGCTCATTTAACCAGCCACCCACCCACCCAGCCCCTCGCTCATTTACCCACCCACCCACCCAGCCCCTCGCTCATTTACCCACCCACCCACCCCTCCCCTCGCTCATTTATCCACCCACCACCCAGCCACTCGCTCATTTACCCACCCACCCACCCAGCCCTTCGCTCATATACCCACCCACCCACCAAGCCCCTCGTTCATTTACCTACCGACCCAACCAGCCCCTCGCTCATTTACCCACCCACCCACCCAGCCCCTCGCTCATTTACCCACCAACCCACCCAGTCTCTCGCTCAATTACCCACCCTTGCATCCAGCCCCTCGCTCATTTACCCTCCCACCCACCCAGCCCCCCGCTGATTTACCCTCCCAACGACGCTGCCCCTCGCTCATTTAGCCACCCATCCTCCCAGGCCCTCGCTCATTTACCCACCCTCCCACCAAACACTCGCTCATTTACCCTACCACCCAACCAGCCCCTCGCACATTTACCCACCTACCCACCCATCCCTCGCTCATTTACCCAGACACCCACCCAGCCACTGTCTCATTTACCCACCCAACCACCCTGCCCCTCGCTCATTTACCCACCCACCCACCCAGCCCCTCGCTCATTCACCCACCCACCCAACCAGCCCCTCGCTCATTTACCCACCCACCCAACCAGCCCCTCGCTCATTTACCCAACCACCCAACCAGCCCCTCACTCATTTACCCACCCACCCACCCAGACCCCGCTCATTTACCCACCAACCCAGCCAGCCTCTCGCTCATTTACCCACCCTTCCATCCAGCCCATCGCTCATTTACCCTCCCACCCACGCAGCCCCTCGCTCATTTACCCTCCCACCCACCCAGCCCCTCGCTGATTTACCCTCCCAACGACCCTGCCCCTCGCTCATTTAGCCACCCATCCTCCCAGCCCCTCGCTCATTTACCCACCCACCCACCAAACCCTCGCTCATTTACCCGACCACCCAAACAGCCCCTCGCACATTTACCCACCCACCCACCCTGCCCCTCTCTCATTTACCCACTAACCCACCCAGACCCATGCTCATTTACTCAGCCACCCTCCCACCCAGCCCCATGCTCATTTAGCCAACCACCCAACCAGCCCCTCGCTCATTTACCCACCCACCCAACCAGCCCCTCGCACATTTACCCACCCACCCGCCCAGAACCTCGCTCATTTGCCCGCCCACCCACCCAGCCCCTCGCTCTTTTACCCACCCACACTCCCACGCAGCCCCTCGTTCATTTACCCACCCACCCACACAGCCCCTCGCTCATTTACCCACCCACCCACCCAGCCCCTCGCTCATTTACCCACCCACCCAACCAGCCCCACGCTCATTTACCCACCCACCCAACCAGCCCCTCGTTCATTTACCCACCCACCCAGCCAGGCCCTCGCTCATTTACCCTCCCACCCACCCACCCAGACCCCGCTCATTTTCCCACCCACCCACCCAGCCCCTTGCTCATTTACCCTCCCACCCACCCAGCCCCTCGCACATTTACCCTCCCTCCCAACCAGCCCCTCGCTGATTTACCCTCCCACCCACCCTGCCCCTCGCTCATTTAGCCACCCATCCTCCCAGCCCCTCGCTCATTTACCCACCCACCCACCAAACCCTCGCCCATTTACCCAACCACCCAACAAGCCCCTCGCACATTTACCCACCCACCCACCCTGCCCCTCGCTCATTTACCCACCCACCCGCCCAGCCCCATCCTCATTTAACCAGCCACCCTCCCACCCAGCCCCTCGCTCATTTACCCACCCACCCACCCAGCCCCTCGCTCATTTACCCACCCACCCACCCAGCCCCTCGCTCATTTACCCACCCACCCATCCAGCCCCTCGCTCATTTACCTATTAACCCAACCAGCCCCTCGCTCATTTACCCACCCTCCCACCCAGCCCCTCGCTCATTTACCCACCAACCCTCCCAGCCTCTCGCTCAATTACCCCCCCTTCCATCCAGCCCCTCGCTCATTTACCCTCCCACCCACCCAGCCCCTCGCTCATTTACCCTCCCACCCACCCAGCCCCTCGCTGATTTACCCTCCCAACGACGCTGCCCCTCGCTCATTTTGCCACCCATCCTCCCAGCCCCTCGCTCATTTACCACCCACCCACCAAACCCTCGCTCATTTACCCTACCACCCAACCAGCCCCTCGTACATTTACCCACCCACGCACCCTGCCCCTCACTCATTTACCCACCTCCCCACCCAGCCCCATGCTCATTTACTCAGCCACCCTCCCACACAGCCCCTCGCTCATTTACCCACCCACGCACCCAGCCACTCGCTCATTTACCCACCCACCCACCCTGCCCCTCGCTCATTTTCCCACCCATCCACCCAGCCCCTCGCTCATTTACCCACCCACCCACCCAGCTCCTCGCTCATTTACCCACCCACCCACCCAGCCACTCGCTCATTTACCCATCCACCCTTCCAGCCCCTCGCTCATTTACCCACCCACCCACCCAGCCCCTCGCTCATTTAAACACCCACCCACCCAGCAACTAGCTCAGGTAGCTACCCTCCCACTCAACCAGCCCCTCACACATTTACACACCCACTCACCCACCCAGCCATTCGCTCATTTACCCACCCACCCACCCGGCCCCTTGCTCATTTACCCACCCACCCGCCGAGCTCCTCGCTCATTTACCCACCCACCCACCCAGCCACTCGCTCATTTACCCACCCACCCACCCAGCCCCTCGCTCATTTACCCACCCACCCACCCAGCCTCTCGCTCATTTACCCACCCTCCCACCCAGCCCCTTGCTCATTTACCCACCCTCCCACCCAGCCCCTTGCTCATTTACCCACCCTCCCACCCAGCCCCTTGCTCATTTACCCACCCACCCACCCAGCCCCTCGCACATTTACCCTCCCTCCCACCCAGCCCCTCGCTGATTTACACTCCCACCCACCCCGCCCCTCGCTCATTTAGCCACCCATCCTCCCAGCCCCTCGCTCATTTACCCACCCACCCACCAAACCCTTGCCCATTTACCCAACCACCCAACCAGCCCCTCGCACATTTACCCACCCACCCACCCTGCCCCTCGCTCATTTACCCACCCACCCACCCAGCCCCATGCTCATTTATCCAGCCACCCTCCCATCCAGCCCCTCGCTCATTTACCCACCCACCCACCCAGCCCCTCGCTCATTTACCCACCCACCCATCCCCTCGCTCATTTATCCACCCACCACCCAGCCCCTCGCTCCTTTACCCACCCACCCACCCAGCCCTTCGCTCATATACCCACCCACCCACCCAGCCCCTCGTTCATTTACCTACCGACCCAACCAGCCCCTCGCTCATTTACCCACCCACCCACCCAGCCCCTCGCTCATTTACCCACCCACCCACCCAGCCCCTCGCTCATTTACCCACCCACCCACCCAGCCCCTCGCTCATTTACCCACCAACCCACCCAGTCTCTCGCTCAATTACCCACCCTTCCATCCAGCCCCTCGCTGATTTACCCTCCCACCCACCCTGCCCCTCGCTCATTTGGCCACCCATCCTCCCAGCCCCTCGCTCATTTACCCACCCAACCACCAAACCCTTGCCCATTTACCCAACCACCCAACCAGCCCCTCGCACATTTACCCACCCACCCACCCTGCCCCTCGCTCATTTACCCACCCACCCACCCAGCCCCATGCTCATTTAACCAGCCACCCTCCCACCCAGCCCCTCGCTCATTTACCCACCCACCCACCCAGCCCCTCGCTCATTTACCCACCCACCCACCCCTCCCCTCGCTCATTTACCCACCCACCCACCCCTCCCCTCGCTCATTTACCCACCCACCCACCCCTCCCCTCGCTCATTTATCCACCCACCACCCAGCCCCTCGCTCATTTACCCACCCACCCACCCAGTCCTGCGCTCATATACCCACCCACCCACCCAGCCCCTCGTTCATTTACCTACCGACCCAACCAGCCCCTCGCTCATTTACCCACCCACCCACCCAGCCCCTCGCTCATTTACCCACCCACCCACCCAGCCCCTCGCTCATTTACCCACCAACCCACCCAGTCTCTCGCTCAATTACCCACCCTTCCATCCAGCCCCTCGCTCATTTACCCACCCACCCACCAAACACTCGCTCATTTACCCTACCACCCAACCAGCCCCTCGCACATTTACCCACCTACCCACCCATCCCTCGCTCATTTACCCACACACCCACCCAGCCACTGTCTCATTTACCCACCCAACCACCCTGCCCCTCGCTCATTTACCCACCCACCCACCAAGCCCCTCGCTCATTCACCCACCCACCCAACCAGCCCCTCGCTCATTTACCCACCCACCCAACCAGCCCCTCGCTCATTTACCCAACCACCCAACCAGCCCCTCACTCATTTACCCACCCACCCACCCAGACCCCGCTCATTTACCCACCAACCCAGCCAGCCTCTCGCTCATTTACCCACCCTTCCATCCAGCCCATCGCTCATTTACCCTCCCACCCACCCAGCCCCTCGCTCATTTACCCTCCCACCCACCCAGCCCCTCGCTGATTTACCCTCCCAACGACCCTGCCCCTCGCTCATTTAGCCACCCATCCTCCCAGCCCCTCGCTCATTTACCCACCCACCCACCAAACCCTCGCTCATTTACCCTACCACCCAAACAACCCCTCGCACATTTACCCACCCACCCACCCTGCCCCTCTCTCATTTACCCACTAACCCACCCAGACCCATGCTCATTTACTCAGCCACCCTCCCACCCAGCCCCACGCTCATTTAGCCAGCCACCCAACCAGCCCCTTGCTCATTTACCCACCCACTCAACCAGCCCCTCGCTCATTTACCCACCCACCCACCCAGCCCCTCGCTCATTTACCCACCCACCCAACCAGCCCCTCGCACATTTACCCACCCACCCGCCCAGCCCCTCGCTCATTTGCCCGCCCACCCATCCAGCCCCTCGCTCTTTTACCCACCCACACTCCCACGCAGCCCCTCGTTCATTTACCCAACCACCCACACAGCCCCTCGCTCATTTACCCACCCACCCAACCAGCCCCACGCTCATTTACCCACCCACCCAACCAACCCCTCGTTCATTTACCCACCCACCCAGCCAGGCCCTCGCTCATTTACCCTCCCACCCACCCACCCAGACCCCGCTCATTTTCCCACCCACCCACCCAGCCCCTTGCTCATTTACCCTCCCACCCACCCAGCCCCTCGCACATTTACCCTCCCTCCCACCCAGCCCCTCGCTGATTTACCCTCCCACCCACCCTGCCCCTCGCTCATTTAGCCACCCATCCTCCCAGCCCCTCGCTCATTTACCCACCCACCCACCAAACCCTCGCCCATTTACCCAACCACCCAACAAGCCCCTCGCACATTTACCCACCCACCCACCCTGCCCCTCGCTCATTTACCCACCCACCCACCCAGCCCCATCCTCATTTAACCAGCCACCCTCCCACCCAGCCCCTCGCTCATTTACCCACCCACCCACCCAGCCCCTCGCTCATTTACCCACCCACCCACCCAGCCCCTCGCTCATTTACCCACCCACCCATCCAGCCCCTCGCTCATTTACCTATTAACCCAACCAGCCCCTCGCTCATTTACCCACCCACCCACCCAGCCCCTCGCTCATTTACCCACCAACCCTCCCAGCCTCTCGCTCAATTACCCCCCCTTCCATCCAGCCCCTCGCTCATTTACCCTCCCACCCACCCAGCCCCTCGCTCATTTACCCTCCCACCCACCCAGCCCCTCGCTGATTTACCCTCCCAACGACGCTGCCCCTCGCTCATTTTGCCACCCATCCTCCCAGCCCCTCGCTCATTTACCACCCACCCACCAAACCCTCGCTCATTTACCCTACCACCCAACCAGCCCCTCGTACATTTACCCACCCACGCACCCTGCCCCTCACTCATTTACCCACCTCCCCACCCAGCCCCATGCTCATTTACTCAGCCACCCTCCCACACAGCCCCTCGCTCATTTACCCACCCACCCACCCAGCCACTCGCTCATTTACCCACCCACCCACCCTGCCCCTCGCTCATTTTCCCACCCATCCACCCAGCCCCTCGCTCATTTACCCACGCACCCACCCACCCAGCCCCTCGCTCATTTACCCTCCCACCCACCCAGCTCCTCGCTCATTTACCCACCCACCCACCCAGCCACTCGCTCATTTACCCACCCACCCACCCAGCCACTCGCTCATTTACCCACCCACCCACCCAGCCACTCGCTCATTTACCCATCCACCCTTCCAGCCCCTCGCTCATTTACCCACCCACCCACCCAGCCCCTCGCTCATTTAAACACCCACCCACCCAGCAACTAGCTCAGTTAGCTACCCTCCCACTCAACCAGCCCCTCACACATTTACACACCCACTCACCCACCCAGCCATTCGCTCATTTACCCACCCACCCACCCTGCCCCTTGCTCATTTACCCACCCACCCGCCGAGCTCCTCGCTCATTTACCCACCCACCCACCCAGCCACTCGCTCATTTACCCACCCACCCACCCTGCCTCTCGCTCATTTTCCCACCCATCCACCCAGCCCCTCGTTCATTTACCCACCCACCCACCCAGCCCCTCGCTCATTTACCCACCCACCCACCCAGCCTCTCGCTCATTTACCCACCCACGCACCCAGCCTCTCGCTCATTTACCCACCCTCCCACCCAGCCCCTTGCTCATTTACCCACCCTCCCACCCAGCCCCTTGCTCATTTACCCACCCACCCCTCCCCTCGCTCATTTATCCACCCACCACCCAGCCCCTCGCTCCTTTACCCACCCACCCACCCAGCCCTTCGCTCATATACCCACCCACCCACCCAGCCCATCGTTCATTTACCTACCGACCCAACCAGCCCCTCGCTCATTTACCCACCCACCCACCCAGCCCCTCGCTCATTTACCCACCCACCCACCCAGCCCCTCGCTCATTTACCCACCAACCCACCCAGTCTCTCGCTCAATTACCCACCCTTCCATCCAGCCCCTCGCTCATTTACCCTCCCACCCACTCTGCCCCTCGCTCATTTACCCTCCCACCCACCCAGCCCCTTGCTGAATTACCCTCCCAACGACGCTGCCCCTCGCTCATTTAGCCACCCAACCTCCCAGGCCCTCGCTCATTTACCCTACCACCCAACCAGCCCCTCGCACATTTACCCACCTACCCACCCAGCCCCTCGCTCATTTACCCACCCACCCACCCAGCCACTGTCTCATTTACCCACCCATCCACCCTGCCCCTCGCTCATTTACCCACCCAACCACCCAGCCCCTCGCTCATTTACCCACCGACCCACCCAGCCCCTCGCTCATTTACCCACCCACCCACCCAGCCCCTCGCTCATTTACCCACCCACCCACCCAGCCCCTCACACATTTACACACCCACCCACCCTCCCAGCCATTCGCTCATTTACCCACCCACCCACCCAGCCCCTTGCTCATTTGCCCATCCTCCCGCCCAGCTCCTCGCTCATTTAGCCACCAACCCGCCCAGACCCTCGCTCATTTAGCCACCCACCCGCCCAGGACCTCGCGCATTTAGCCACCCACCCGCCCAGCCCCTCGCTCATTTACCCACCCACCCACCCAGCCCCTCGCTCTTTTACCCACCCACCCTCCCACGCAGCCCCTCGTTCATTTACCCACCCACCCACCCAGCCCCTCGCTCATTTACCCACCCACCCAACCAGCCCCACGCTCATTTAACCACCCACCCATCCAGCCCCTCGTTCATTTACCCACCCACCCAGCCAGCCCCTCGCTCATTTACCCTCCCACCCACCCACCCAGTCCCAGCTCATTTTCCCACCCACCCACCCAGCCTCTCGCTCATTTACCCACCCGCTCACCCAGCTCCTCGCTCATTTACCCACCCTCCCACCCAGCCACTCGCTCATTTACCCTCCCACCCACCCAGCCCCTCGCACATTTACCCTCCCACCCACCATGCCCCTCGCTCATTTAGCCACCCATCCTCCCAGCCCCTCGCTCATTTTCCCACCCACCCACCAAACCCTCGCCCATTTACCCAACCACCCAACCAGCCCCTCGCACATTTACCCACCCAACCACCCTGCCCCTCGCTCATTTACCCACCCACCCACCCAGCCCCATGCTCATTTAACCAGCCACCCTCCCACCCAGCCCCTCGCTCATTTACCCACCCACCCACCCAGCCCCTCGCTCATTTACCCACCCACCCACCCAGCCCCTCGCTCATTTACCCACCCACCCACCCAGCCCCTCGCTCATTTACCCACCCACCCACCCAGACCCTCGCTCATTTACCCACCCACCCACCCAGACCCTCGCTCATTTATCCACCCACCCACCCAGCCCCTCGCTCATTTATCCACCCATCCACCCAGCCCCTCGCTCATTTCCCCACCCACCCACCCAGCCCTTCGCTCATTTACCCACCCACCCACCCAGCCCCTCGCTCATTTACCCACCCACACAACCTGCCCCTCACTCATTTACCCACCCACCCTCCCAGCCCCTCGCTCATTTACCCACCCACCCGCCCAGCCCCTCGCTCATTTACCCACCCACCCGCGCAGCCCCTCGCTCATTTACCCACCCACCCGCCCAGCCCCTCGCTGATTTACCCACCCACCCGCTCAGCCCCTCGCTCATTTACCCTCCCACCCGCCCAGCCCCTCGCTCATTCACCCACCCACCCGCCCAGCTCCTCGCTCATTTAGCCACCAACCCGCCCAGGCCCTCGCTCATTTACCCACCCACCCGCCCTGGCCCTCGCTCATTTAGCCACCCACCCGCCCAGCCGCTCGCTCATTTACCTTCCCACCCACCCAGCCCCTCTATCATTTACCCACCCACCCACCCAGCCCCTCGCTCATTTACCCACCCACCCAACCAGACCCTCGCTCATTTACCCACCCACCCAACCAGCCCCTCGTTCATTTACCCACCCACCCAGCCAGCCCCTCGCTCATTTACACACCCACCCACCCACCCAGACGCTCGCTCATTAACCCACACAACCACCCACCCAGCCCCTCGCTCATTTACCCACCCATCCACCCAGCCCATCGTTCATTTACCCACCCACCAACCCAGCCCCTCGCTCATTTACCAACCCACCCAACCAGCCCCTCGATCATTTTCCCAGCCACCCAACCAGCCCCTCGCTCACTTACTCACCCAACCACCCAGAACCTAGGTCATTTAAATACCCTCCCACCCATCCAGACCTTCATACATTTACCCACCCACCCACCCAGCCCCTCGCTCATTTACACAGCCAACCACCCACCCAGATACTCGCTCATTTACCCAGGCAACCACCCTCCGAGCCCCTCACTCATTTACCCACCCACCCACCCTGCCCCTCGCTCATTTACCCTCCCACCCACACATCCCCTCTCTCATTCATCCACCCACTCAACCAGCCCCTCGCTTATTTACCCACCCACCCACCCTGCCTCTCACTCATTTACCCAGCCTCCCACCCAGCCCCTCGCTCATTTACCCTCTCACCCACCCAGCCCCTCGCTCATTTACCCACCCACCCACCCAGCCCCTCGCTGATTTACCCTCCCCCCCACCAAACCCTTGCTCATTTACCCAACCACCCAACCAGCCCCTCGCACATTTACCCACCCACCCACCCTGACCCTAGCTCATTAACCCAACTACCCACCCAGCCCCATGCTCATTTACCCAACCACCCTCCCAACCAGCCCCTCGCTCATTTACCCACCCACCCACCCAGCCCCTCGCTCATTTACCCACCCACCCAACCAGCCCCTCGATCATTTTCCCACCCACCCACCCAGCCCCTCGCTCATTTACCCACCCACCCACCCGGCCACTCGCGCATTTTCCCACCCACCCTCCCAGCCACTCGCTCATTTACCCACCCACCCGCCCAGCCCCTCGCTCATTTACCCACCCACCCGCCCAGCCCCTCGCTCATTTACCCACCCACCCGCCCAGCCCCTCGCTGATTTACCCACCCACCCGCTCAGCCCCTCGCTCATTTACCCTCCCACCCGCCCAGCCCCTCGCTCATTCACCCACCCACCCGCCCAGCTCCTCGCTCATTTAGCCACCAACCCGCCCAGGCCCTCGCTCATTTACCCACCCACCCGCCCTGGCCCTCGCTCATTTAGCCACCCACCCGCCCAGCCGCTCGCTCATTTACCTTCCCACCCACCCAGCCCCTCTATCATTTACCCACCCACCCAACCAGACCCTCGCTCATTTACCCACCCACCCAACCAGACCCTCGCTCATTTACCCACCCACCCAACCAGCCCCTCGTTCATTTACCCACCCACCCAGCCAGCCCCTCGCTCATTTACACACCCACCCACCCACCCAGACGCTCGCTCATTAACCCACACAACCACCCACCCAGCCCCTCGCTCATTTACCCACCCATCCACCCAGCCCATCGTTCATTTACCCACCCACCAACCCAGCCCCTCGCTCATTTACCAACCCACCCAACCAGCCCCTCGATCATTTTCCCAGCCACCCAACCAGCCCCTCGCTCATTTACTCACCCAACCACCCAGAACCTAGGTCATTTAAATACCCTCCCACCCATCCAGACCTTCATTCATTTACCCACCCACCCACCCAGCCCCTCGCTCATTTACACAGCCAACCACCCACCCAGATACTCGCTCATTTACCCAGGCAACCACCCTCCGAGCCCCTCACTCATTTACCCACCCACCCACCCTGCCCCTCGCTCATTTACCCTCCCACCCACACATCCCCTCTCTCATTCATCCACCCACTCAACCAGCCCCTCGCTTATTTACCCACCCACCCACCCTGCCTCTCACTCATTTACCCAGCCTCCCACCCAGCCCCTCGCTCATTTACCCTCTCACCCACCCAGCCCCTCGCTCATTTACCCACCCACCCACCCAGCCCCTCGCTGATTTACCCTCCCCCCCACCAAACCCTTGCTCATTTACCCAACCACCCAACCAGCCCCTCGCACATTTACCCACCCACCCACCCTGACCCTAGCTCATTAACCCAACTACCCACCCAGCCCCATGCTCATTTACCCAACCACCCTCCCAACCAGCCCCTCGCTCATTTACCCACCCACCCACCCAGCCCCTCGCTCATTTACCCACCCACCCAACCAGCCCCTCGATCATTTTCCCACCCACCCACCCAGCCCCTCGCTCATTTACCCACCCACCCACCCGGCCACTCGCGCATTTTCCCACCCATCCACCCGGCCACTCACTCATTTTCCCACCCACCCACCCAGCCTCTCGATCATTTACTCACCCACCCACCCAGCACCTAGCTCAGTTACCTACCCTCCCACTCAACCAGCCCCTCACACATTTACCCAAACACCTACCCAGCCATTCGTTCATTTACCCACCCACCCACCCAGCCCCTTGTTCATTTACCCACCCACCCGCCCAGCTCCTCGCTCATTTAGCCAACAACCCGCCCAGGCCCTCGCTCATTTAGCCTCCCACCCGCCCAGCCCCTCGCTCATTTACCCACCCACCCGCCCAGCCCCTCGCTCATTTACCCACCCAAACGCCCAGCCCCTCGCTCATTTACCCACCCATACACCCAGCCCCTCGCTCATTTACGCACACACCCACCCAGCCCCTCGCTCATTTACCCACACACCCACCCAGCCCCTCGCTCATTTACCCACCCACCCACCCAGCCCCTCGCTCATTTACCCACCCACCATCCCGCCCAGCCCCTCGCTCACTTACCCACCCATTAACCCGCCCAGCCCCTCGCTCATTTACCCACCCACCCTCCCAGCCCCACGCTCATTTACCCACCCACCCTCCCCGCCCCTCGCTCGTTTACCCACCCAACCGACCTGCCACTCGCTCGTTTACCCAACCACCCGCCCAGCCCCTTGCTCGTTTACCCACCCACCCACCCAGCCGCTCGCTCATTTACCCACCCACCCAGCAAATCCTCGCTCATTTACCCACCCACCCACCCAGCCCCATGCTCATTTAACCAGCTACACTCCCACCCAGCCCCTCGCTCATTTACCCACCCACCCAACCAGCCCCTCGCTCATTTACCCACCCACCCACCCAGCCCCTCGCTCATTTACCCACCCACCCACCAAGCCCCTCGCTCATTTTCCCACCCATCCACCCAGCCCCTCGCTCATTTACCCACCCACCCACCCAGCCCCTCGCTCATTTACCCACCCACCCGCCCAGCTCCTCGCTCATTTAGCCACCAACCCGCCCAGGCCATCGCTCATTTAGCAACCCACCCAACCAGCCTCTCGCTCATTTTCCCAGCCACCCAACCAGCTCCTCGCTCATTTACTCACCCAAACACCCAGCACCTAGGTCATTTACCTACCCTCCCACCCATCCAGACCCTCACTCATTTACCCACCAACCCACCCAGCCCCTCGCTCATTTACACACCCAACCACCCACCCAGACCCTCACTCATTTACCCACGCAACCACCCGGCCAGCCCCTCACTCATTAACCCACCTACCCAACCTGCCCCTCGCTCATTTACCCTCCCACCCACACATTCCCTCGCTCATTCACCCACCCACCCAACCAGCCCCTCGCTCATTTACCCACCCACCCAACCAGCCCCTCGCTCATTTACCCAACCACCCAACCAGCCCCTCACTCATTTACCCACCCACCCACCCAGACCCCGCTCATTTACCCAACTACCCAGCCAGCCTCTCGCTCATTTACCCACCCTTCCATCCAGCCCATCGCTCATTTACCCTCCCACCCACCCTGCCCCTCGCTCATTTACACACCCACCCACCCTGCCCCTCGCTCATTTACCCACCCACCCAACCAGCCCCTTGCTCATTTACCCTACCACCCAACCAGCCCCTCGCACATTTACCCACCCACGCACCCTGCCCCTCACTCATTTACCCACCTCCCCACCCAGCCTCATGCTCATTTACTCAGCCACCCTCCCACACAGCCCCTCGCTCATTTAACCACCCACCCACCCAGCCACTCGCTCATTTACCCACCCACCGATCCTGCCCCTCGCTCATTTTCCCACCCATCCACCCAGCCCCTCGCTCATTTACCCACGTACCCACCCACCCAGCCCCTCGCTCATTTACCCACCCACCCACCCAGCTCCTCGCTCATTTACCCACCCACCCACCCAGCCACTCGCTCATTTACCCCACCCACCCTTCCAGCCCCTCGCTCATTTACCCACCCACCCACCCAGCCCCTCGCTCATTTACCCACCCACCCACCCAGCAACTAGCTCAGTTAGCTACCCTCCCACTCAACCAGCCCCTCACACATTTACACACCCACTCACCCACCCAGCCATTCGCTCTTTTACCCACCCACCCACCCTGCCCCTTGCTCATTTACCCACCCACCCGCCGAGCTCCTCGCTCATTTACCCACCCACCCACCCAGCCACTCGCTCATTTACCCACCCACCCACCCTGCCCCTCGCTCATTTTCCCACCCATCCACCCAGCCCCTCGTTCATTTACCCACCCACTCACCCAGACCCTCGCTCATTTACCCACCCACCCACCCAGCCCCTCGCTCATTTATCCACCCACCCACCCAGCCCCTCGCTCATTTACCCACCCACCCACCCAGCCCCTCGCTCATTTACCCTCCCACGCACCCAGCGCCTCGTTCATTTACCCACCCACCCAGCCAGCCCCTCGCTCATTTACCCTCCCACCCACCCCACCCAGACCCCGCTCATTTTCCCAACCACCCACCCAGCCTCTCGCTCATTTGCCCACCCTCCCACCCAGCCCTTTGCTCATTTACCCTCCCATCCACCCAGCCCCTCGCACATTTACCCTCCCTCCCACCCAGCCACTCGCTGATTTACCCTCCCCACCCACCCCGCCCCTCGCTCATTTAGCCACCCATCCTCCCAGCCCCTGCTCATTTACCCACCCACCCACCAAACCCTTGCCCATTTACCCAACCACCCAACCAGCCCCTCGCACATTTACCCACCCACCCACCCTGCCCCTCGCTCATTTACCCACCCACCCACCCAGCCCCATGCTCATTTAACCAGCCACCCTCCCACCCAGCCCCTCGCTCATTTACCCACCCACCCACCCAGCCCCTCGCTCATTTACCCACCCACCCACCCCTCCCCTCGCTCATTTATCCACCCACCACCCCAGCCCCTCGCTCATTTACCCACCCACCCACCCAGCCCTTCGCTCATATACCCACCCACCCACCCAGTCCCTCGTTCATTTACCTACCGACCCAACCTGCCCCTCGCTCATTTACCCACCCACCCACCCAGCCCCTCGCTCATTTACCCACCAACCCACCCAGTCTCTCGCTCAATTACCCACCCTTGCATCCAGCCCCTCGCTCGTTTACCCTCCCACCCACCCAGCCCCTTGCACATTTACCCTCCCACCCACCCAGCCCCCCGCTGATTTACCCTCCCAACGACGCTGCCCCTCGCTCATTTTAGCCACCCATCCTCCCAGGCACTCGCTCATTTACCCACCCACCCACCAAACACTCGCTCATTTACCCTACCACCCAAACCAGCCCCCTCGCACATTTACCCTCCTACCACCCAGCCCCTCGCTCAATTACCCACCCACCCACCCAGCCACTGTCTCATTTACCCACCCAACCACCCTGCCCCTCGCTCATTTACCCACCCACCCACCCAGCCCCTCGCTCATTCACCCACACACCCAACCAGCCCCTCGCTCATTTACCCACCCACCCAACCAGCCCCTCGCTCATTTACCCAACCACCCAACCAGCCCCTCCCTCATTTACCCACCCACCCACCCAGACCCCGCTCATTTACCCACCAACCCAGCCAGCCTCTCGCTCATTTACCCACCCTTCCATCCAGCCCATCGCTCATTTACCCTCCCACCCACCCAGCCCCTTGCTCATTTACCCTCCCACCCACCCAGCCCCTCGCTGATTTACCCTCCCAACGACCCCTGCCCCTCGCTCATTTAGCCACCCATCCTCCCAGCCCCTCGCTCATTTACCCACCCACCCACCAAAACCCTCGCTCATTTACCCTACCACCCAAACAGCCCCTCGCACATTTACCCACCCACACACCCTGCCCCTCGCTCATTTACCCACCCACCCACCCTGCCCCTCTCTCATTTACCCACTAACCCACCCAGACCCATGCTCATTTACTCAGCCACCCTCCCACCCAGCCCCACGCTCATTTACCCACCCACCCAACCAGCCCCTTGCTCATTTACCCACCCACTCAACCAGCCCCTCGCTCATTTACCCACCCACCCACCCAGCCCCTCGCTCATTTACCCACCCACCCAACCAGCCCCTCGCACATTTACCCACCCACCCGCCCAGCCCCTCGCTCATTTGCCCGCCCACCCACCCAGCCCCTCGCTCTTTTACCCACCCACACTCCCCACGCAGCCCCTTGTTCATTTACCCACCCACCCTCCCAGCCCCTCGCTCATTTACCCACCCACCCACCCAGCCCCTCGCTCATTTACCCACCCACCCACCCAGCCCCTCGCTCATTTACCCACCCACCCAACCAGCCCCACGCTCATTTACCCACCCACCCAACCAGCCCCCTCGTTCATTTACCCACCCACCCAGCCAGGCCCTCGCTCATTTACCCTCCCACCCACCCACCCAGCCCCTTGCTCATTTAACCTCCCACCCACCCAGCCCCTCGCACATTTACCCTCCCTCCCCACCCAGCCCCTCGCTGATTTACCCTCCCACCCACCCTGCCCCTCGCTCATTTAGCCACCCATCCTCCCAGCACCTCGCTCATTTACCCACCCACCCACCAAACCCTCGCCCATTTACCCAACCACCCAACAAGCCCCTCGCACATTTACCCACCCACCCACCCTGCCCCTCGCTCATTTACCCACCCACCCACCCAGCCCCATCCTCATATAATCAGCCACCCTCCCACCCAGCCCCTCGCTCATTTACCCACCCACCCACCCAGCCCCCTCGCTCATTTACCCACCCACCCTCCCAGCCCCTCGCTCATTTACCCACCCACCCATCCAGCCCCTCGCTCATTTACCTAATCACCCAACCAGCCCCTCGCTCATTTACCCACCCACCCACCCAGCCCCTCGCTCATTTACCCACCAACCCTCCCAGCCTCTCGCTCAATTACCCACCCTTCCATCCAGCCCCTCGCTCATTTACCCTCCCACCCACCCAGCCCCTCGCTCATTTACCCTCCCACCCACACAGCCCCTCGCTGATTTACCCTCCCAACGACGCTGCCCCCTCGCTCATTTTGCCACCCATCCTCCCAGCCCCTCGCTCATTTCCCACCAACCCACCAAACCCTCGCTCATTTACCCTACCACCCAACAAGGCCCCTCGCACATTTACCCACCCACGCACCCAGCCCCATGCTCATTTACTCAGCCACCCTCCCACACAGCCCCTCGCTCATTTACCCCACCCACCCACCCAGCCACTCGCTCATTTACCCACCCACCCCACCCTGCCCCCTCGCTCATTTTCCCGCCCATTCACCCAGCCCCTCGCTCATTACCCACACACCCACCCACCCAGCCCCTCGCTCATTTACCCACCCACCCACCCAGCTCCTCGCTCATTTACCCACCCACCCACCCAGCCACTCGCTCATTTACCCATCCACCCTTCCAGCCCCTCGCTCATTTACCCACCCACCCACCCAGCCCCTCGCTCATTTAAACACCCACCCACCCAGCAACTAGCTCAGTTAGCTACCCTCCCCACTCAACCAGCCCCTCACACATTTACACACCCACTCACCCACCCAGCCATTCGCTCATTTACCCACCCACCCACCCTGCCCCTTGCTCATTTACCCCACCCACCCGCCGAGCTCCTCGCTCATTTACCCATCCACCCACCCAGCCACTCGCTCATTTACCCACCCACCCACCCTGTCTCTCGCTCATTTTCCCACCCATCCACCCAGCCCCTCGTTCATTTACCCACCCACCCACCCCAGCCCCTCGCTCATTTACCCACCCACCCACCCAGCCCCTCGCTCATTTACCCACCCACCCACCCAGCCTCTCGCTCACTTACCCACCCTCCCACCCAGCCCCTTGCTTATTTACCCACCCTCCCACCCAGCCCCTTGCTCATTTACCCACCCACCCACCCAGCCCCTCGCACATTTACCCTCCCTCCCACCCAGCCCCTCGCTGATTTACCCTCCACCCACCCCGCCCCTCGCTCATTTAGCCACCCACCCACCCTGCCCCTCGCTCATTTACCCACCCACCCACCCAGCCGCATGCTCATTTATCCAGCCACCCTCCCACCCAGCCCCCTCGCTCATTTACCCACCCACCCACCCAGCCTGTCGCTCATTTACCCACCCACCCACCCCTCCCCTCGCTCATTTACCCACCCACCCACCCCTCCCCTCGCTCATTTACCCACCCACCCACCCCTCCCCTCGCTCATTTATCCACCCACCACCCAGCCCCTCGCTCCTTTACCCACCCACCCACCCAGCCCTTCGCTCATATACCCACCCACCCACCCAGCCCCTCGTTCATTTACCTACCTACCCAACCAGCCCCTCGCTCATTTACACACCCACCCACCCCAGCCCCTCGCTCATTTTCCCACCCACCCACCCAGCCCCCTCGCTCATTTACCCACCCAGCCACCCAGCCCCTTGCTCAATTAACCACCAATCCACCCAGTCTCTCGCTCAATTACCCACCCTTCCATCCAGCCCCTCGCTGATTTACCCTCCCACCCACCCTGCCCCTCGCTCATTTGGCCACCCATCCTCCCAGCCCCCTCGCTCATTTTACCCACCCACCCACCAAACCCTTGCCCATTTACCCAACCACCCAACCAGCCCCCTCGCACATTTACCCACCCACCCACCCTGCCCCTCGCTCATTTACCCCCCCACCCACCCAGCCCCATGCTCATTTAACCAGCCACCCTCCCACCCAGCCCCTCGCTCATTTACCCACCCACCCACCCAGCCCCTCGCTCATTTACCCACCCACCCACCCCTCCCCTCGCTCATTTATCCACCCACCACCCAGCCCCTCGCTCATTTACCCACCCACCCACCCAGTCCTTCGCTCATATACCCACCCACCCACCCAGCCCCTCGTTCATTTACCTACCGACCCAACCAGCCCCTCGCTCATTTACCCACCCACCCACCCAGCCCCTCGCTCATTTACCCACCCACCCACCCAGCCCCTCGCTCATTTACCCACCAACCCACCCAGTCTCTCGCTCAATTACCCACCCTTCCATCCAGCCCCTCGCTCATTTACCCTCCCACCCACCCTGCCCCTCGCTCATTTACCCTCCCACCCACCCAGCCCCTCGCTGATTTACCCGCCCAACGACGCTGCCCCTCGCTCATTTAGCCACCCAACCTCCCAGGCCCTCGCTCATTTACCCTACCACCCAACCAGTCCCTCGCACATTTACCCACCTACCCACCCAGCCCCTCGCTCATTTACCCACCCACCCACCCAGCCACTGTCTCATTTACCCACCCATCCACCCTGCCCCTCGCTCATTTACCCACCCAGCCACCCAGCCCCTCGCTCATTTACCCACCCACCCACCCAGCCCCTCGCTCATTTACCCACCCACCCACCCAGCCCCTCGCTCATTTACCCACCCACCCACCCAGCCCCTCGCTTATTTACCCACCCACCCACCCTGCCTCTCATTCATTTACCCAGCCTCCCACCCAGCCCCTCGCTCATTTACCCTCTCACCCACCCAGCCCCTCGCTCATTTACCCACCCACCCACCCAGCCCCTCGCTGATTTACCCTCCCCCCCCACCAAACCCTTGCTCATTTACCCAACCACCCAACCAGCCCCTCGCACATTTACCCACCCACCCACCCTGACCCTAGCTCATTAACCCAACTAGCCACCCAGCCCCATGCTCATTTACCCAACCACCCTCCCAACCAGCCCCTCGCTCATTTACCCACCCACCCACCCAGCCCCTCGCTCATTTACCCACCCACCCAACCAGCCCCTCGATCATTTTCCCACCCACCCACCCAGCCCCTCGCTCATTTACCCACCCACCCACCCGGCCACTCGCGCATTTTCCCACCCATCCACCCGGCCACTCGCTCATTTTCCCACCCACCCACCCAGCCTCTCGATAATTTACTCACCCACCCACCCAGCACCTAGCTCAGTTACCTACCCTCCCACTCAACCAGCCCCTCACACATTTACCCACACACCTACCCAGCCATTCGTTCATTTACCCACCCACCCACCCAGCCCCTTGTTCATTTACCCACCCACCCGCCCAGCTCCTCGCTCATTTAGCCACCAACCCGCCCAGGCCCTCGCTCATTTAGCCTCCCACCCGCCCAGCCCCTCGCTCATTTACCCACCCACCCGCCCAGCCCCTCGCTCATTTACCCACCCAAATGCCCAGCCCCTCGCTCATTTACCCACCCATACACCCAGCCCCTCGCTCATTTACGCACACACCCACCCAGCCCCTCGCTCATTTACCCACACACCCACCCAGCCCCTCGCTCATTTACCCACCCACCCACCCAGCCCCTCGCTCATTTACCCACCCACCATCCCGCCCAGCCCCTCGCTCACTTACCCACCCATTAACCCGCCCAGCCCCTCGCTCATTTACCCACCCACCCTCCCAGCCCCACGCTCATTTACCCACCCACCCTCCCCGCCCCTCGCTCGTTTACCCACCCAACCGACCTGCCACTCGCTCGTTTACCCAACCACCCGCCCAGCCCCTTGCTCGTTTACCCACCCACCCACCCAGCCGCTCGCTCATTTACCCACCCACCCAGCAAATCCTCGCTCATTTACCCACCCACCCACCCAGCCCCATGCTCATTTAACCAGCTACACTTCCACCCAGCCCCTCGCTCTTTTACCCACCCACCCAACCAGCCCCTCGCTCATTTACCCACCCACCCACCCAGCCCCTCGCTCATTTACCCACCCACCCACCAAGCCCCTCGCTCATTTTCCCACCCATCCACCCAGCCCCTCGCTCATTTACCCACCCACCCACCCAGCCCCTCGCTCATTTACCCACCCACCCGCCCAGCTCCTCGCTCATTTAGCCACCAACCCGCCCAGGCCATCGCTCATTTAGCAACCCACCCAACCAGCCTCTCGCTCATTTTCCCAGCCACCCAACCAGCTCCTCGCTCATTTACTCACCCAAACACCCAGCACCTAGGTCATTTACCTGCCCTCCCACCCATCCAGACCCTCACTCATTTACCCACCCACCCACCCAGCCCCTCGCTCATCTACACACCCAACCACCCACCCAGACCCTCACTCATTTACCCACGCAACCACCCGGCCAGCCCCTCACTCATTAACCCACCTACCCAACCTGCCCCTCGCTCATTTACCCTCCCACCCACACATTCCCTCGCTCATTCACCCACCCACCCACCCTGCCCCTCGCTCATTTACACACCCACCCACCCTGCCCCTCGCTCATTTACCCACCCACCCAACCAGCCCCTTGCTCATTTACCCTACCACCCAACCAGCCCCTCGCACATTTACCCACCCACGCACCCTGCCCCTCACTCATTTACCCACCTCCCCACCCAGCCCCATGCTCATTTACTCAGCCACCCTCCCACACAGCCCCTCGCTCATTTAACCACCCACCCACCCAGCCACTCGCTCATTTACCCACCCACCCACCCTGCCCCTCGCTCATTTTCCCACCCATCCACCCAGCCCCTCGCTCATTTACCCACGCACCCACCCACCCAGCCCCTCGCTCATTTACCCACCCACCCACCCAGCTCCTCGCTCATTTACCCACCCACCCACCCAGCCACTCGCTCATTTACCCACCCACCCTTCCAGCCCCTCGCTCATTTACCCACCCACCCACCCAGCCCCTCGCTCATTTACCCACCCACCCCACCCAGCAACTAGCTCAGTTAGCTACCCTCCCACTCAACCAGCCCCTCACACATTTACACACCCACTCACCCACCCAGCCATTCGCTCTTTTACCCACCCACCCACCCTGCCCCTTGCTCATTTACCCACCCACCCGCCGAGCTCCTCGCTCATTTACCCACCCACCCACCCAGCAACTCGCTCATTTACCCACCCACCCACCCTGCCCCTCGCTCATTTTCCCACCCATCCACCCAGCCCCTCGTTCATTTACCCACCCACTCACCCAGACACTCGCTCATTTACCCACCCACCCACCCAGCCCCTCGCTCATTTATCCACCCACCCACCCAGCCCCTCGCTCATTTACCCACCCACCCACCCAGCCCCTCGCTCATTTACCCTCCCACGCACCCAGCGCCTCGTTCATTTACCCACCCACCCAGCCAGCCCCTCGCTCATTTACCCTCCCACCCACCCACCCAGACCCCGCTCATTTTCCCAACCACCCACCCAGCCTCTCGCTCATTTGCCCACCCTCCCACCCAGCCCTTTGCTCATTTACCCTCCCACCCACCCAGCCCCTCGCACATTTACCCTCCCTCCCACCCAGCCCCTCGCTGATTTACCCTCCCACCCACCCCGCCCCTCGCTCATTTAGCCACCCATCCTCCCAGCCCCTCGCTCATTTACCCACCCACCCACCAAACCCTTGCCCATTTACCCAACCACCCAACCAGCCCCTCGCACATTTACCCACCCACCCACCCTGCCCCTCGCTCATTTACCCACCCACCCACCCAGCCCCATGCTCATTTAACCAGCCACCCTCCCACCCAGCCCCTCGCTCATTTACCCACCCACCCACCCAGCCCCTCGCTCATTTACCCACCCACCCACCCCTCCCCTCGCTCATTTATCCACCCACCAACCAGCCCCTCGCTCATTTACCCACCCACCCACCCAGCCCTTCGCTCATATACCCACCCACCCACCCAGTCCCTCGTTCATTTACCTACCGACCCAACCAGCCCCTCGCTCATTTACCCACCCACCCACCCAGCCCCTCGCTCATTTACCCACCAACCCACCCAGTCTCTCGCTCAATTACCCACCCTTGCATCCAGCCCCTCGCTCGTTTACCCTCCCACCCACCCAGCCCCTTGCACATTTACCCTCCCACCCACCCAGCCCCCCGCTGATTTACCCTCCCAACGACGCTGCCCCTCGCTCATTTAGCCACCCATCCTCCCAGGCCCTCGCTCATTTACCCACCCACCCACCAAACACTCGCTCATTTACCCTACCACCCAACCAGCCCCTCGCACATTTACCCTCCTACCCACCCATCCCCTCGCTCATTTACCCACCCACCCACCCAGCCACTGTCTCATTTACCCACCCAACCACCCTGCCCCTCGCTCATTTACCCACCCACCCACCCAGCCCCTCGCTCATTCACCCACCCACCCAACCAGCCCCTCGCTCATTTACCCACCCACCCAACCAGCCCCTCGCTCATTTACCCAACCACCCAACCAGCCCCTCCCTCATTTACCCACCCACCCACCCAGACCCCGCTCATTTACCCACCAACCCAGCCAGCCTCTCGCGCATTTACCCACCCTTCCATCCAGCCCATCGCTCATTTACCCTCCCACCCACCCAGCCCCTTGCTCATTTATCCTCCCACCCACCCAGCCCCTCGCTGATTTACCCTCCCAACGACCCTGCCCCTCGCTCATTTAGCCACCCATCCTCCCAGCCCCTCGCTCATTTACCCACACACCCACCAAACCCTCGCTCATTTACCCTACCACCCAAACAGCCCCTCGCATTTTTACCCACCCACACACCCTGCCCCTCGCTCATTTACCCACCCACCCACCCTGCCCCTCTCTCATTTACCCACTAACCCACCCAGACCCATGCTCATTTACTCCGGCACCCTCCCACCCAGCCCCACGCTCATTTACCCACCCAACCAACCAGCCCCTTGCTCATTTACCCACCCACTCAACCAGCCCCTCGCTCATTTACCCACCCACCCACCCAGCCCCTCGCTCATTTACCCACCCACCCAACCAGCCCCTCGCACATTTACCCACCAACCCGCCCAGCCCCTCGCTCATTTGCCCGCCCACCCACCCAGCCCCTCGCTCTTTTACACACCCACACTCCCACGCAGCCCCTCGTTCATTTACCCACCCACCCACCCAGCCCCTCGCTCATTTACCCACCCACCCACCCAGCCCCTCGCTCATTTACCCACCCACCCAACCAGCCCCACGCTCATTTACCCACCCACCCAACCAGCCCCTCGTTCATTTACCCACCCATCCAGCCAGGCCCTCGCTCATTTACCCTCCCACCCACCCACCCAGACCCCGCTCATTTTCCCACCCACTCACCCAGCCCCTTGCTCATTTAACCTCCCACCCACCCAGCCCCTCGCACATTTAACCTCCCTCCCACCCAGCCCCTCGCTGATTTACCCTCCCACCCACCCTGCCCCTCGCTCATTTAGCCACCCATCCTCCCAGCACCTCGCTCATTTACCCACCCACCCACCAAACCCTCGCCCATTTACCCAACCACCCAACAAGCCCCTCGCACATTTACCCACCCACCCACCCTGCCCCTCGCTCATTTACCCACCCACCCACCCAGCCCCATCCTCATATAATCAGCCACCCTCCCACCCAGCCCCTCGCTCATTTACCCACCCACCCAACCAGCCCCTCGCTCATTTACCCACCCACCCTCCCAGCCCCTCGCTCATTTACCCACCCACCCATCCAGCCCCTCGCTCATTTACCTAATCACCCAACCAGCCCCTCGCTCATTTACCCACCCACCCACCCAGCCCCTCGCTCATTTACCCACCAACCCTCCCAGCCTCTCGCTCAATTACCCACCCTTCCATCCAGCCCCTCGGTCATTTACCCTCCCACCCACCCAGCCCCTCGCTCATTTACCCTCCCACCCACCCAGCCCCTCGCTGATTTACCCGCCCAACGACGCTGCCCCTCGCTCATTTTGCCACCCATCCTCCCAGCCCCTCGCTCATTTCCCACCAACCCACCAAACCCTCGCTCATTTACCCTACCACCCAACAAGGCCCCTCGCACATTTACCCACCCACGCACCCAGCCCCATGCTCATTTACTCAGCCACCCTCCCACACAGCCCCTCGCTCATTTACCCACCCACCCACCCAGCCACTCGCTCATTTACCCACCCACCCACCCTGCCCCTCGCTCATTTTCCCGCCCATCCACCCAGCCCCTCGCTCATTTACCCACACACCCACCCACCCAGCCCCTCGCTCATTTACCCACCCACCCACCCAGCTCCTCGCTCATTTACCCACCCACCCAGCCACTCGCTCATTTACCCATCCACCCTTCCAGCCCCTCGCTCATTTACCCCACCCACCCACCCAGCCCCACGCTCATTTAAACACCCACCCACCCAGCAACTAGCTCAGTTAGCTACCCTCCCACTCAACCAGCCCCTCACACATTTACACACCCACTCACCCACCCAGCCATTCGCTCATTTACCCACCCACCCACCCTTCCCCTTGCTCATTTACCCACCCACCCGCCGAGCTCCTCGCTCATTTACCCATCCACCCACCCAGCCACTCGCTCATTTACCCACCCACCCACCCTGTCTCTCGCTCATTTTCCCACCCATCCACCCAGCCCCTCGTTCATTTACCCACCCACCCACCCAGCCCCTCGCTCATTTACCCACCCACCCACCCAGCCCCTCGCTCATTTACCCACCCACCCACCCAGCCTCTCGCTCACTTACCCACCCTCCCACCCAGCCCCTTGCTCATTTACCCACCCTCCCACCCAGCCCCTTGCTCATTTACCCACCCACCCACCCAGCCCCTCGCACATTTACCCTCCCTCCCACCCAGCCCCTCGCTGATTTACCCTCCCACCCACCCCGCCCCTCGCTCATTTAGCCACCCATCCTCCCAGCCCCTCGCTCATTTACCCACCCACCCACCAAACCCTTGCCCATTTACCCAACCACCCAACCAGCCCCTCACACATTTACCCACCAACCCACCCTGCCCCTCGCTCATTTACCCACCCACCCACCCAGCCCCATGCTCATTTATCCAGCCACCCTCCCACCCAGCCCCTCGCTCATTTACCCACCCACCCACCCAGCCCGTCGCTCATTTACCCACCCACCCACCCCTCCCCTCGCTCATTTACCCACCCACCCACCCCTCCCCTCGCTCATTTACCCACCCACCCACCCCTCCCCTCGCTCATTTATCCACCCACCACCCAGCCCCTCGCTCCTTTACCCACCCACCCACCCAGCCCTTCGCTCATATACCCACCCACCCACCCAGCCCCTCGTTCATTTACCTACCTACCCAACCAGCCCCTCGCTCATTTACCCACCCACCCACCCAGCCCCTCGCTCATTTTCCCACCCACCCACCCAGCCCCTCGCTCATTTACCCACCCAGCCACCCAGCCCCTCGCTCAATTAACCACCAATCCACCCAGTCTCTCGCTCAATTACCCACCCTTCCATCCAGCCCCTCGCTGATTTACCCTCCCACCCACCCTGCCCCTCGCTCATTTGGCCACCCATCCTCCCAGCCCCTCGCTCATTTACCCACCCACCCACCAAACCCTTGCCCATTTACCCAACCACCCAACCAGCCCCTCGCACATTTACCCACCCACCCACCCTGCCCCTCGCTCATTTACCCCCCCACCCACCCAGCCCCATGCTCATTTAACCAGCCACCCTCCCACCCAGCCCCTCGCTCATTTACCCACCCACCCACCCAGCCCCTCGCTCATTTACCCACCCACCCACCCCTCCCCTCGCTCATTTATCCACCCACCACCCAGCCCCTCGCTCATTTACCCACCCACCCACCCAGTCCTTCGCTCATATACCCACCCACCCACCCAGCCCCTCGTTCATTTACCTACCGACCCAACCAGCCCCTCGCTCATTTACCCACCCACCCACCCAGCCCCTCGCTCATTTACCCACCCACCCACCCAGCCCCTCGCTCATTTACCCACCAACCCACCCAGTCTCTCGCTCAATTACCCTCCCTTCCATCCAGCCCCTCGCTCATTTACCCTCCCACCCACCCTGCCCCTCGCTCATTTACCCTCCCACCCACCCAGCCCCTCGCTGATTTACCCTCCCAACGACGCTGCCCCTCGCTCATTTAGCCACCCAACCTCCCAGGCCCTCGCTCATTTACCCTACCACCCAACCAGTCCCTCGCACATTTACCCACCTACCCACCCAGCCCCTCGCTCATTTACCCACCCACCCACCCAGCCACTGTCTCATTTACCCTCCCATCCACCCTGCCCCTCGCTCATTTACCCACCCACCCACCCAGCCCCTCGCTCATTTACCCACCCACCCACCCAGCCCCTCGCTCATTTACCCACCCACCCACCCAGCCCCTCGCTCATTTACCCACCCACCCACCCAGCCCCTCGCTCATTTACCCACCCACCCACCCAGCCCCTCGCTCATTTACCCACACACCCACCCAGCCCCTCGCTCACTTACCCACCCACCCACCCAGCAACTAGCTCAGTTAGCTACCCTCCCACTCAACCAGCCCCTCACACATTTACACACCCACTCACCCACCCAGCCATTCGGTCATTTACCCACCCACCCACCCAGCCCCTTGCTCATTTACCCACCCACCCGCCGAGCTCCTCGCTCATTTACCCTCCCACCCACCCAGCCACTTGCTAATTTACCCACCCACCCACCCTGCCCCTCGCTCATTTTCCCACCCAACCACCCAGCCCCTCGCTCATTTACCCACCGACCCACCCAGCCACTTGCTAATTTACCCACCCACCCACCCTGCCCCTCGCTCATTTTCCCACCCAACCACCCAGCCCCTCGCTCATTTACCCACCGACCCACCCAGCCCCTCGCTCATTTACCCACCCACCCACCCAGCCCCTCGCTCATTTACCCACCCACCCACCCAGCCCCTCACACATTTACACACACACCCACCCTCCCAGCCATTCGCTCATTTACCCACCCACCCACCCAGCCCCTTGCTCATTTGCCCACCCTCCCGCCCAGCTCCTCGCTCATTTAGCCACCAACCCGCCCAGACCCTCGCTCATTTAGCCACCCACACGCCCAGGACCTCGCTCATTTAGCCACCCACCCGCCCAGCCCCTCGCTCATTCACCCACCCACCCACCCAGCCCCTCGCTCTTTTACCCACCCACCCATCCACCCAGCCCCTCGCTCATTTACCCACCCACCCTCCCAGCCCCTCGCTCATTTACCCACCCACCCATCCAGCCCCTCGCTCATTTACCTAATCACCCAACCAGCCCCTCGCTCATTTACCCACCCACCCACCCAGCCCCTCGCTCATTTACCCACCAACCCTCCCAGCCTCTCGCTCAATTACCCACCCTTCCATCCAGCCCCTCGCTCATTTACCCTCCCACCCACCCAGCCCCTCGCTCATTTACCCTCCCACCCACCCAGCCCCTCGCTGATTTACCCTCCCAACGACGCTGCCCCTCGCTCATTTTGCCACCCATCCTCCCAGCCCCTCGCTCATTTCCCACCAACCCACCAAACCCTCGCTCATTTACCCTACCACCCAACAAGGCCCCTCGCACATTTACCCACCCACGCACCCAGCCCCATGCTCATTTACTCAGCCACCCTCCCACACAGCCCCTCGCTCATTTACCCACCCACCCACCCAGCCCCTCGCTCATTTACCCACCCACCCACCCAGCCCCTCGCTCATTTACCCACCCACCCACCCAGCCCCTCACACATTTACACACACACCCACCCTCCCAGCCATTCGCTCATTTACCCACCCACCCACCCAGCCCCTTGCTCATTTGCCCACCCTCCCGCCCAGCTCCTCGCTCATTTAGCCACCAACCCGCCCAGACCCTCGCTCATTTAGCCACCCACCCGCCCAGGACCTCGCTCATTTAGCCACCCACCCGCCCAGCCCCTCGCTCATTTACCCACCCACCCACCCAGCCCCTCGCTCTTTTACCCACCCACCCACCCACCCAGCCCCTCGCTCATTTACCCACCCACCCTCCCAGCCCCTCGCTCATTTACCCACCCACCCATCCAGCCCCTCGCTCATTTACCTAATCACCCAACCAGCCCCTCGCTCATTTACCCACCCACCCACCCAGCCCCTCGCTCATTTACCCACCAACCCTCCCAGCCTCTCGCTCAATTACCCACCCTTCCATCCAGCCCCTCGCTCATTTACCCTCCCACCCACCCAGCCCCTCGCTCATTTACCCTCCCACCCACCCAGCCCCTCGCTGATTTACCCTCCCAACGACGCTGCCCCTCACTCATTTTGCCACCCATCCTCCCAGCCCCTCGCTCATTTCCCACCAACCCACCAAACCCTCGCTCATTTACCCTACCACCCAACAAGGCCCCTCGCACATTTACCCACCCACGCACCCAGCCCCATGCTCATTTACTCAGCCACCCTCCCACACAGCCCCTCGCTCATTTACCCACCCACCCACCCAGCCACTCGCTCATTTACCCACCCACCCACCCTGCCCCTCGCTCATTTTCCCGCCCATCCACCCAGCCCCTCGCTCATTTACCCACACACCCACCCACCCAGCCCCTCGCTCATTTACCCACCCACCCACCCAGCTCCTCGCTCATTTACCCACCCACCCACCCAGCCACTCGCTCATTTACCCATCCACCCTTCCAGCCCCTCGCTCATTTACCCACCCACCCACCCAGCCCCTCGCTCATTTAAACACCCACCCACCCAGCAACTAGCTCAGTTAGCTACCCTCCCACTCAACCAGCCCCTCACACATTTACACACCCACTCACCCACCCAGCCATTCGCTCATTTACCCACCCACCCACCCTGCCCCTTGCTCATTTACCCACCCACCCGCCGAGCTCCTCGCTCATTTACCCATCCACCCACCCAGCCACTCGCTCATTTACCCACCCACCCACCCTGTCTCTCGCTCATTTTCCCACCCATCCACCCAGCCCCTCGTTCATTTACCCACCCACCCACCCAGCCCCTCGCTCATTTACCCACCCACCCACCCAGCCCCTCGCTCATTTACCCACCCACCCACCCAGCCTCTCGCTCAATTACCCACCCTCCCACCCAGCCCCTTGCTCATTTACCCACCCTCCCACCCAGCCCCTTGCTCATTTACCCACCCACCCACCCAGCCCCTCGCACATTTACCCTCCCTCCCACCCAGCCCCTCGCTGATTTACCCTCCCACCCACCCCGCCCCTCGCTCATTTAGCCACCCATCCTCCCAGCCCCTCGCTCATTTACCCACCCACCCACCAAACCCTTGCCCATTTACCCAACCACCCAACCAGCCCCTCACACATTTACCCACCCACCCACCCTGCCCCTCGCTCATTTACCCACCCACCCACCCAGCCCCATGCTCATTTATCCAGCCACCCTCCCACCCAGTCCCTCGCTCATTTACCCACCCACCCACCCAGCCCGTCGCTCATTTACCCACCCACCCACCCCTCCCCTCGCTCATTTACCCACCCACCCACCCCTCCCCTCGCTCATTTACCCACCCACCCACCCCTCCCCTCGCTCATTTATCCACCCACCACCCAGCCCCTCGCTCCTTTACCCACCCACCCACCCAGCCCTTCGCTCATATACCCACCCACCCACCCAGCCCCTCGTTCATTTACCTACCTACCCAACCAGCCCCTCGCTCATTTACCCACCCACCCACCCAGCCCCTCGCTCATTTTCCCACCCACCCACCCAGCCCCTCGCTCATTTACCCACCCAGCCACCCAGCCCCTCGCTCATTTACCCACCAATCCACCCAGTCTCTCGCTCAATTACCCACCCTTCCATCCAGCCCCTCGCTGATTTACCCTCCCACCCACCCTGCCCCTCGCTCATTTGGCCACCCATCCTCCCAGCCCCTCGCTCATTTACCCACCCACCCACCAAACCCTTGCCCATTTACCCAACCACCCAACCAGCCCCTCGCACATTTACCCACCCACCCACCCTGCCCCTCGCTCATTTACCCCCCCACCCACCCAGCCCCATGCTCATTTAACCAGCCACCCTCCCACCCAGCCCCTCGCTCATTTACCCACCCACCCACCCAGCCCCTCGCTCATTTACCCACCCACCCACCCCTCCCCTCGCTCATTTATCCACCCACCACCCAGCCCCTCGCTCATTTACCCACCCACCCACCCAGTCCTTCGCTCATATACCCACCCACCCACCCAGCCCCTCGTTCATTTACCTACCGACCCAACCAGCCCCTCGCTCATTTACCCACCCACCCACCCAGCCCCTCGCTCATTTACCCACCCACCCACCCAGCCCCTCGCTCATTTACCCACCAACCCACCCAGTCTCTCGCTCAATTACCCACCCTTCCATCCAGCCCCTCGCTCATTTACCCTCCCACCCACCCTGCCCCTCGCTCATTTACCCTCCCACCCACCCAGCCCCTCGCTGATTTACCCTCCCAACGACGCTGCCCCTCGCTCATTTAGCCACCCAACCTCCCAGGCCCTCGCTCATTTACCCTACCACCCAACCAGTCCCTCGCACATTTACCCACCTACCCACCCAGCCCCTCGCTCATTTACCCACCCACCCACCCAGCCACTGTCTCATTTACCCACCCATCCACCCTGCCCCTCGCTCATTTACCCACCCACCCACCCAGCCCCTCGCTCATTTACCCACCCACCCACCCAGCCCCTCGCTCATTTACCCATCCACCCACCCAGCCCCTCGCTCATTTACCCACCCACCCACCCAGCCCCTCGCTCATTTACCCACACACCCACCCAGCCCCTCGCTCACTTACCCACCCACCCACCCAGCAACTAGCTCAGTTAGCTACCCTCCCACTCAACCAGCCCCTCACACATTTACACACCCACTCACCCACCCAGCCATTCGGTCATTTACCCACCCACCCACCCAGCCCCTTGCTCATTTACCCACCCACCCGCCGAGCTCCTCGCTCATTTACCCACCCACCCACCCAGCCACTTGCTAATTTACCCACCCACCCACCCTGCCCCTCGCTCATTTTCCCACCCAACCACCCAGCCCCTCGCTCATTTACCCACCGACCCACCCAGCCACTTGCAAATTTACCCACCCACCCACCCTGCCCCTCGCTCATTTTCCCACCCAACCACCCAGCCCCTCGCTCATTTACCCACCGACCCACCCAGCCCCTCGCTCATTTACCCACCCACCCACCCAGCCCCTCGCTCATTTACCCACCCACCCACCCAGCCCCTCACACATTTACACACACACCCACCCTCCCAGCCATTCGCTCATTTACCCACCCACCCACCCAGCCCCTTGCTCATTTGCCCACCCTCCCGCCCAGCTCCTCGCTCATTTAGCCACCAACCTGCCCAGACCCTCGCTCATTTAGCCACCCACCCGCCCAGGACCTCGCTCATTTAGCCACCCACCCGCCCAGCCCCTCGCTCATTTACCCACCCACCCACCCAGCCCCTCGCTCTTTTACCCACCCACCCTCCCACGCAGCCCCTCGTTCATTTACCCACCCACCCACCCAGCCCCTCGCTCATTTACCCACCCACCCAACCAGCCCCACGCTCATTTAACCACCCACCCATCCAGCCCCTCGTTCATTTACCCACCCACCCAGCCAGCCCCTCGCTCATTTACCCTCCCACCCACCCACCCAGTCCCCGCTCATTTTCCCACCCACCCACCCAGCCTCTCGCTCATTTACCCACCCGCTCACCCAGCCCCTCGCTCATTTACCCTCCCTCCTACCCAGCCCCTCGCTGATTTACCCTCCCACCCACCATGCCCCTCGCTCATTTAGCCACCCATCCTCCCAGCCCCTCGCTCATTTTCCCACCCACCCATCAAACCCTCGCCCATTTACCCAACCACCCAACCAGCCCCTCGCACATTTACCCACCCAACCACCCTGCCCCTCGCTCATTTACCCACCCACCCACCCAGCCCCATGCTCATTTAACCAGCCACCCTCCCACCCAGCCCCTCGCTCATTTACCCAACCACCCACCCAGCCACTCGCTCATTTACCCACCCACCCACCCAGCCCCTCGCTCATTTATCCACCCATCCACCCAGCCCCTCGCTCATTTCCCCACCCACCCACCCAGCCCTTCGCTCATTTACCCACCCACCCACCCAGCCCCTCGCTCATTTACCCACCCACACAACCAGCCCCTCGCTCATTTACCCACCCACCCACCCAGCCCCTCGCTCATTTACCCACCCACCCGCCCAGCCCCTCGCTCATTTACCCACCCACCCGCCCAGCCCCTCGCTCATTTACCCACCCACCCGCCAAGGCCCTCGCTCATTCACGCACCCACCCGCCCAGCTCCTCGCTCATTTAGCCACCAACCGGCCCAGGCCCTCGCTCATTTACCTTCCCACCCACCCAGCCCCTCTTTCATTTACCCACCCACCCACCCAGCCCCTCGTTCATTTACCCACCCACCCAACCAGACCCTCGCTCATTTACCCACCCACCCAACCAGCCCGTCGTTCATTTACCCACCCACCCAGCCAGCCCCTCGCTCATTTACACACCCACCCACCCACCCAGACGCTCGCTCATTAACCCACGCAACCACCCACCCAGCCCCTCGCTCATTTACCCACCCATCCACCCAGCCCATCGTTCATTTACCCACCCACCAACCCAGCCCCTCACTCATTTACCAACCCACCCAACCAGCCCCTCGATCATTTTCCCAGCCACCCAACCAGCCCCTCGCTCATTTACTCACCCAACCACCCAGCACCTAGGTCATTTAAATACCCTCCCACCCATCCAGACCTTCATACATTTACCCACCCACCCACCCAGCCCCTCGCTCATTTACACAGCCAACCACCCACCCAGATACTCGCTCATTTACCCAGGCAACCACCCTCCCAGCCCCTCACTCATTTACCCACCCACCCACCCTGCCCCTCGCTCATTTACCCTCCCACCCACACATCCCCTCTATCATTCATCCACCCACTCAACCAGCCCCTCGCTTATTTACCCACCCACCCACCCTGCCTCTCACTCATTTAAACAACCTCCCACCCAGCCCCTCGCTCATTTAGCCTCTCACCCACCCAGCCCCTCGCTCATTTACCCACCCACCCACCCAGCCCCTCGCTGATTTACCCTCCCACCCACCAAACCCTTGCTCATTTACCCAACCACCCAACCAGCCCCTCGCACATTTACCCACCCACCCACCCTGACACTCGCTCATTAACCCAACTACCCACCCAGCCCCATGCTCATTTACCCAACCACCCTCCCAACCAGCCCCTCGCTCATTTTCCCACCCACCCACCCAGCCCCTCGCTCATTTACCCACCCACCCAACCAGCCCCTCGATCATTTTCCCACCCACCCACCCAGCCCCTCGCTCATTTACCCACCCACCCACCCGGCCACTCGCACATTTTCCCACCCATCCACCCGGCCACTCGCTCATTTTCCCACCCACCCACCCAGCCTCTCGATCATTTACTCACCCACCCACCCAGCACCGAGCTCAGTTACCTACCCTCCCACTCAACCAGCCCCTCACACATTTACCCACACACCCACCCAGCCATTCGTTCATTTACCCACCCACCCACCCAGCCCCTTGTTCATTTACCCACCCACCCGCCCAGCTCCTCGCTCATTTAGCCACCAACCCGCCCAGGCCCTCGCTCATTTAGCCTCCCACCCGCCCAGCCCCTCGCTCATTTACCCACCCACCCGCCCAGCCCCTCGCTCATTTACCCACCCAAACGCCCAGCCCCTCGCTCATTTACCGACCCATACACCCAGCCCCTCGCTCATTTACGCACACACCCACCCAGCCCCATGCTCATTTACCCACACACCCACCCAGCCCCTCGCTCATTTACCCACCCACCCACCCAGCCCCTCGCTCATTTACCCACCCACCATCCCGCCCAGCCCCTCGCTCACTTACCCACCCATTAACCCGCCCAGCCCCTTGCTCATTTACCCACCCACCCTCCCAGCCCCACGCTCATTTACCCACCCACCCTCCCTGCCCCTCGCTCGTTTACCCACCCAACCGACCTGCCACTCGCTCGTTTACCCAACCACCCGCCCAGCCCCTCGCTCGTTTACCCACCCACCCACCCAGCCGCTCGCTCATTTACCCACCCACCCAGCAAATCCTCGCTCATTTACCCACCCACCCACCCAGTCCCATGCTCATTTAACCAGCTACACTCCCACCCAGCCCCTCGCTCATTTACCCACCCACCCAACCAGCCCCTCGCTCATTTACCCACCCACCCACCCAGCCCCTCGCTCATTTACCCACCCACCCACCCAGCCCCTCGCTCATTTACCCACCCACCCACCCAGCCCCTCGCTCATTTATCCACCCACCCACCCAGCCCCTCGCTCATTTACCCACCCACCCGCCCAGCCCCTCGCTCATTTACCCACCCACCCGCCCAGCCCCTCGCTCATTTACCCACCCACCCGCCCAGCCCCTCGCTCATTTACCCACCCACCCGCCCAGCCCCTCGCTCATTTACCCACCCACCCATCCAGCCCCTCGCTCATTTACCCACCAAACCACCCAGCCGCTCGCTCATTTACCCACCCACCCAGCAAATCCTCGCTCATTTACCCACCCACCCAGCAAATCCTCGCTCATTTACCCACCCACCCACCCAGCCCCAAGCTCATTTAACCAGCCACCCTCCCACCCAGCCCCTCGCTCATTTACCCACCAACCCACCCAGCCCTTCGCTCTTTCACCCACCCACCCTCCCAGCCCCTCGCTCATTTACCCACCCACCCACCGAGCCCCTCGCTCATTTACCCACCCACCCACCCAGCCCCTCGCTCATTTTCCCACCCACCCACCCAGCCCCTCGCTCATTTACACACCCACCCACCCAGCCCCTCGCTCATTTACCCAACCACCCACCCAGCCCCTCCATCTTTTACTCACCCACCCACCCAGAACATAGCTCAGTTCGCTACCCTCCCACTCAACCAGCCCCTCACACATTTCCACACCCATCCACCCACCCAGCCATTCGCTCATTTACCCACCCACCCACCCAGCCCCTTGCTCATTTACCCACCCACCCGCCCAGCTCCTCGCTCATTTAGCCACCAACCCGCCCAGGCCCTCGCTCATTTAGCCACCCACCCGCCCCTGGCCCTCGCTCATTTACCCACCCACCCGCCCAGCCCCTCGCTCATTTACCCTCCCACCCACCCAGCCCCTCTATCATTTACCCACCCACCCACCCAGCCCCTCGCTCATTTACCCACCCACCCAACCAGCCCCCTCGCTCATTTACCCACCCACCCAACCAGCCCCTCGTTCATTTACCCACCCTCCCAGCCAGCCCCTCGCTCATTTACACAACCACCCACCCACCCAGACGCTCGCTCATTTACCCACCCACCCACCCAGACCCGCTCATTTACCCACCCACCCACCCAGCCTCTCACTCATTTACCCAGCCTCCCACCCAGCCCCTCGCTCATTTACCTTCCCACTCACCCAGCCCCTCGATCATTTACCCTCCCACCCACCCAGCCCCTCGCTGATTTACCCTCCCACCCACCCTGCCCCTCGCTCATTTACCCACCCACACACCCAGCCCCTCGCTCAATTACGCACACACCCACCCAGCCCCCTCGCTCATTTACCCACCCACCCACCCAGCCCCTCGCTCATTTACCCACCCACCCACCCAGCCCCTCGCTCATTTACCCACCCACCATCCCGCCCAGCCCCTCGCTCACTTACCCACCCACCAACCCGCCAAGCCCCTCGCTCATTTACCCACCCACCCTCCAACCCCATGCTCATTTACCCAACCACCCACACAGCCCCTCGCTCATTTACCCACCAACCCACCCAGCCGCTCGCTCATTTACCCACCCACCCAGCAAATCTTCGCTCATTTACCCACCCACCCACCCAGCCCCATGCTCATTTAACCAGCTACACTCCCACACAGCCCCTCGCTCATTTACCCACCCACCCACCCAGCCCCTCGCTCATTTACCCACCCACCCACCCAGCCCCTCGCTCATTTACCCACCCACCCGCCCAGCCCCTTGCTCATTTACCCCACCCACCCGCCCAGCCCCTCGCTCATTTACCCACCCACCCGCCCAGACCCTCGCTCATTTACACAGCCACCCACACAGCCACTCGCTCATTTACCCACCCACCAACCAAACCCTCGCTCATTTACCCAACCACCCAACCTGCCCCTCGAACATTTACCCACCCACCCACCCAGCCCCTCGCTCATTTACCCACCCACCCACCCAGCCTCTCGATCATTCGCTCACCCACCCACCCAGCACCTAGCTCAGTTACCTACCCTCCCACTCAACAGCCCCTCACACATTTACCCACCCACCCACCCAGCCATTCGTTCATTTACCCACCCACCCACCCAGCCATTCGTTCATTTACCCACCCACCCGCCCAGCTCCTCGCTCATTTAGCCACCAACCCGCCCAGGCCCTCGCTCATTTAGCCTCCCACCCGCCCAGCCCCTCGCTCATTTACCCACCCACCCGCCCAGACCCTCGCTCATTTACCCACCCACCCGCCCAGCCCCTCGCTCATTTACCCACCCACACACCCAGCCCCTCGCTCATTTACCCACCCACCCACCCAGCCCCTCGCCCATTTACCCACCCACTATACCGCCCAGCCCCTCGCTCACTTACCCACCCACCAACCCGCCCAGCCCATCGCTCATTTACCCACCCACCCTCCCAGCCCCACGCTCATTTATCCACCCCCCCTCCCAGCCCCTCGCTCACTTACCCACCCAACCGCCCTGCCACTCGCTTTTTTACCCAACCACCCGCGCAGCCCCTCGCTCATTTACCCACCCACCCGCCCAGCCCATCGCTCATTTACCCACCCACCCTCCCAGACCCTCGCTCATTTACCCAGCCACCCACACAGCCCCTCGCTCATTTACCCACCAACCCACCCAGCCGCTCGCTCATTTACCCACCCACAGAGCAAATCTTCACTCATTTACCCACCACCCACCCAGCCCCTCGCTCATTTACCCGCCCACCCTCCCACGCATTCCCTCGCACATTTACCCACCCACCCACCCAGCCCCTCGCTCATTTACCCACCCACCACCCAGCCCCTCGCTTATTTACTCACCCACCCAGCCAACACGTAGCTCATTTACCCTGCCACCCACCGAGCCCCTCATACATTTACACACCCACCCACCCGGTCAGCCCCTCACTCATTGACGCACCCAACCGCACAGCCCCTCCCTCATTTACCCAACCACCCGCCCAGACCCTCGCTCGTTTACCCACCCAACAGCAAATCCCCTCGCTCAAATACCCACAAACCCGCCCTGCGACTCGCTCATTTACCCAACCAGCAACCCCGCCCATCGCTCATTTACCCAGCCACCTACCCAACCAATCGCTTATTTACCCACCCACCCACCCAGCACCTGGCTCATTTACCCACCCACCCAGCCCCTCGCTCATATACTCACCCACCCACTTAGACCGTCGCTTATTTACCCACGAAACCACCCACCCAGCCCCTCGCTCATTTACAGACCCACCCACCCACTCAGACCGTCGATCGTTTACCCACGCAACGACCCGCCCAGCCCCTCGCTCATTTACCAACCCTCCAACCCAGCCTCTCGCTCATTTACTCTCCCACAAACATAGCCCATCGCTCATTTACCCACCCACCCAACCAGGCCCTCGCTCATTTACCCACCCACCCACCCAGACCCCGCTCATTTCCCCACCCAGCCTCTCGCTCATTTACCCACCCACCCACACAGCCCCTCGATCATTTACCCGCCCACCCTCCCACAAAGCCCCTCGCTCATTTACCCACCCACCCACCCGGCTCCTCGCTCTTTTACACACCCACCCGCCCAGCCCCTCGCTCATTTACCCACCCAAACGCCCAGCCCCTCGCTCATTTACCCACCCATACACCCAGCCCCTCGCTCATTTACGCACACACCCACCCAGCCCCTCGCTCATTTACCCACACACCCACCCAGCCCCTCGCTCATTTACCCACCCACCCACCCAGCACCTCGCTCATTTACCCACCCACCCACCCAGCCCCTCGCTCATTTACCCACCCACCATCCCACCCAGCCCCTCGCTCACTTACGCACCCACCAACCCGCCCAGCCCCTCGCTCATTTACCCACCCATCCTCCCAGCCCCACGCTCATTTACCCACCCACCCTCCCCGCCCCTCGCTCGTTTACCCACCCAACCGACCTGCCACTCGCTCGTTTACCCAACCACCCGCCCAGCCCCTCGCTCGTTTACCCACCCACCCACCCAGCCGCTCGCTCATTTACCCACCCACACAGCAAATCCTCGCTCATTTACCCACCCACCCACCCAGCCCCATGCTCATTTAACCAGCTACACTCCCACCCAGCCCCTCGCTCATTTACCCACCCACCCAACCAGCCCCTCGCTCATTTACCCACCCACCCACCCAGCCCCTCGCTCATTTATCCACCCACCCACCCAGCCCCTCGCTCATTTACCCACCCACCCACCCAGCCACTCGCTCAGTTACCCACCCACCCGCCCAGCCCCTCGCTCATTTACCCACCCACCCGCCCAGCCCCTCGCTCATTTACACACCCACCCGCCCAGACCCTCGCTCATTTACACAGCCACCCACACAGCCCCTCGCTCATTTACCCACCAACCCACCCAGCCGCTCGCTCATTTACCCACCCACCCAGCAAATTCTCGCTCATTTACCCACCCACCAGCAAATCCTCGCTCATTTACCCACCCACCCACCCAGCCCCAAGCTCATTTAACCAGCCACCCTCCCACCCAGCCCCTCGCTCATTTACCCACCAACCCACCCAGCCCCTCACTCATTTTCCCACCCACCCACTCAGCCCCTCGCTCATTTATCCACCCACCCACCCAGCCCCTCGCTCATTTACCCACCCACCCACCCAGCCCTTCGCACATTTACCCACCCACGCACCCAGCCCTTCGCTCATTTACCCACCCACCCAACCAGCCCCTCGCTCATTTACCCACCCACCCGCCCAGCCCCTCGATCATTCACCCACCCACCCGCCCAAGCCCCTCGCTCATTCACCCACCCACCCGCCCAGCCCCTCGCTCATTCACCCACCCACCCGCCCAGCCCCTCGCTCATTCACCCAACCCCCGCCCAGCCCCTCGCTCATTCACCCACCCACCCGCCCAGCCCCTCGCTCATTCACCCACCCACCCGCCCAGCCCCTCGCTCATTCACCCACCCACCCGCCCAGCCCCTCGCTCATTCACCCACACACCCGTCCAGCCCTTCGCTCTTTCACCCACCCACCCTCCCAGCCCCTCGCTCATTTACCCACCCACCCACCCAGAACCTCGCTCATTTACCCACCCACCCCACCCAGCCCCTCGCTCATTTTCCCACCCACCCACCCAGCCCCTCGCTCATATACTCACCCACCCACTTAGACCGTCGCTTATTTACCCACGAAACCACCCACCCAGCCTCTCGCTCATTTACCCTCCCACAAACACAGCCCATCGCTCATTTACCCACCCACCCAACCAGGCCCTCGCTCATTTACCCACCCACCCACCCAGACCCCGCTCATTTCCCCACCCAGCCTCTCGCTCATTTACCCACCCACACACACAGCCCCTCGCTCATTTACCCACCCACCCTCCCACAAAGCCCCTCGCTCATTTACCCACCCACCCACCCGGCTCCTCGCTCTTTTACACACCCACCCACCCAGCCCCTCGCTCTTTTACCCACCCACCCACCCAGCCCCTCGCTCTTTTACCCTCCCACACACCCAGCTCCTCGCTCATTTACCCACCCACCCACCCAGCTCCTCGCTCATTTACCCACCCACCCACCCAGCTCCTCGCTCATTTACCCACCCACCCACCCAGCCCCTCGCTCATTTACCAACCCACCCACCCAGCCCCTTGCTCATTTACCCACCCATCCACCCAGCCCCTCGCTCATTTACCCCCCAACCAACAAACCCTCGCTCATTTACCCACCCACCCAACCAGCCCCTCGCTCATTTACCCACCCACCCTCCCACGCAGCCCCTCGCTCATTTACCCACCCACCCACCCAGCCCCTCTATCATTTACCCACCCACCCACCCTGCCCCTCGCTCATTTACCCACCCACCCACACAGCCCCTCGTTCATTTACCCACCCACCCACCCAGCCCCTCGTTCATTTACCCACACACCCCACCCAGCCCCTCGCTCATTAACACACCCATCCACCCACCCAGACGCTCGCTCATTTACCCTCGCAACCAACAACCCAGCCCCTCGCTCATTTACCCACCCACCCACCCAGACGCTCGCTCATTTACCCACCCACCCACCCAGCCCCTCGCTCATTTACCCACCCACCCACCCAGCCCATCGCTCATTTACCCACCCATCCACCAAGCCCATCGTTCATTTACCCACCCACCCACCCAGCCCCTCGCTCATTTACCAACCCACCCAACCAGCCCCTCGCTCATTTTCCCAGGCACCCAACCAGCCCCTCGCTCATTTACTCACCCAACCACCCAGCACCTAGGTCATTTAAATACCCTCCCACCCATCCAGATCCTCACTCATTTACCCACCCACCCACCCAGCCCCTCGCTCATTTACACACCCAACCACCCACCCAGACCCTCGCTCATTCACCCACGCAACCACCCGCCCATCCCCTCGCTCATTTACCCACCCACCCTCCCTGCCCCTCGCTCATTTACCCTCCCACCCACACATCCCCTCGCGCATTCACCCACCCACCCAACCAGCCCCTCGCTCATTCACCCACCCACCCAACCAGCCCCTCGCTCATTTACACAACCACCCACCCAGCCCCTCGCTCATTTACCCACCCACCCACCCTGTCCCCGCTCATTTACCCACCCACCCAACCAGCCTCTAGCTCATTTACCCAACCTCCCACCCAGCCCTCGCTCATTTACCCTCCCACCCATTCAGCCCCTCGCTCATTTACCCTCCACCGACCCAGACCCTCGGTGATTTAACCTCCCACCCACCCTGCCCCCTCGCTCATTTACCCACCCTCCCACCAAACCCTCGCTCATTTACCCAACGACCCAACCAGCCCCTCGCACATTTACCCACCCACCCACCATGCCCCTCGCTCATTTACCCACCTACCCACCCAGCCCCATGCTCATTTACCCTCCCACCCTTCCATCCAGCCCCTCGCTCATTTACCCACCCACCCACCCAACCCCTCGCTCATTGACCCACCCACCCACCCATCCCCTCGCTCATTTGCCCACCCACCCAACCAGCCCCTCGCTCATTTGCCCACCCACCCAACCAGCCCCTAGCTCATTTGCCCACCCACCCACCCAGCCCCTCGCTCATTTGCCCACCCAGCCCCCCAGCCCCTCGCTCATTTGCCCACCCACCCACCCAGCCCCTCGTTCATTTGCCCACCCACCCACCCAGCCCCTCGCTCATTTGCCCACCCTCCCACCCAGCCCCTCGCTCATTTGCCCACCCACCCACCCAGCCCCTCTCTCATTTACCCACCCACCCACCCAGCCCATCGCTCATTTACCCACACACCCACGCAGCCCCTCGCTCATTTTCCCACCCATCCACCCAGCCCCTCGCTCATTTACCCACCCACCCACCCAGCCCCTCGCTCATTTTACCCACCCACCCACCCAGCCCCTCGATCACTTACTTACCCACCCACCCAGCCCCTAGCTCAGTTACCGACCCTCCCACTCAACCAGCCCCTCACACATTTACCCACCCACCCACCCAGCACCTCGCTCATTTACCCACCCACCCACAAAGCCCCTCGCTTGTTTACCCACCCAACCGCCCTGCCACTCGTTCGTTTACCCACCCAGCCGCCCAGCCCCCCGCTTATTTACCCACCCACACAACCAACCTCTCGCTCATTTACACTCCCACCCACCCAGCCCCTCGCTCATTTACGCACACACCCACCCAGCCCCTCGCTCATTTACCCACCCACCCTCCCACGCAGCCCCTCGCACTTTTACCTACCCACCCACCCAGCCCCTCTCTCATTTACCCACCCACCACCCAGCCCCTCGCTCATTTACTCACCCACCCAGCCATCACGTAGCTCATTTACCCTCCCACCCACCGAGCCCCTCATACATTTACACACCCACCCACCCGGCCAGCCCCTCACTCATTGACCCACCCAACCGCCCCGCCCCTCACTCATTTACACAACCACCTGCCCAGACCCTCGCTCGTTTACCCACCCAACAGCAAAGCCCCTCGCTCAAATACCCACACACCCGCCCAGCGACTCGCTCATTTACCCACCCAGCAACCCCGCCCATCGCTCATTTACCCAGCCACCCACCCAGCCAATCATCCAATTACCCACCCACCCACCCAGCGCCTCGATCAGTTACCCACCCATCCAGCCCCTCGCTCATATACTCACCCACCCACTTAGACCGTCGCTTATTTACCCACGCAACCACCCACCCAGCCCCTCGCTCATTTACAGACCCACCCACCCACCCAGACCGTCGCTCATTTACCCACGCAACGACCCGCCCAGCCACTCGCTCATTTACCAACCCACACACCCAGGCACTCTTCTTTTACCCTGCCACCCACACAGCCCATCGCTCATTTACCCACGCACCCAACCAGTCCCTCGCTCATTTACCCACCCACCCACCCAGACCCCGCTCATTTCCCCACCCAGCCTCTCGCTCATTTACCCACAAACCCACCCAGCCCCTCGCTCATTTACCCACCCACCAACCAATCCCTCGCTCATTTACACAACCACACAACCAGCCCCTCGCACATTTACCCACCAACACAGCCCCTCGCTCATTTACCAACCCACCCTCCACAAAGCCCCTCGCTCATTTACCCACCCACCCACCCAGCCCCTCGCTCTTTTACCCACCCACCCACCCAGCCCCTGGCTCTTTTACCCTCCCACCCACCCAGCCCCTCGCGCATTTACCCATCCACCCACACAGCCCCTCGCTCATTTACCCACCCACCCACCCAGCCCCTCGCTCATTTACCCACCCACCCACCCAGCCCCTCGCTCATTTACCCACCCAACCGCCCAGACCCTCGCTCATTTACCCACCCATCCAGTCAGCCCCTCGCTCATTTACCCTCCCACCCACCAAACCCTCGCTCATTTACCCACCCACCCGCCCAGCCCCTCGCTCATTTACCCACCCACCCGCCCAGCCCCTCGCTCATTTACCCACCCACCCGCCCAGCCCCTCGCTCATTTACCCTCCCACCCGCCCAGCCCCTCGCTCATTTACCCACCCACCCGCCCAGCCCCTCGCTCATTTACCCACCCACCCGTCCAGCCCCTCGCTCATTTACCCACCCACACACCCAGCCCCTCGCTCATTTACGCACACACCCACCCAGCCCCTCGCTCATTTACCCATCCACCCACCCAGCCCCTCGCTCATTTACCCACCCACCCACCCAGCCCCTCGCTCATTTACCCACCCACCAAACCGCCCAGCCCCTCACTCACTTACCCACCCACCAACCCCGCCCAGCCCCTCGTTAATTTACCCACCCACCCTCCCAGCCCCACGCTCATTTACCCACCCACCCTCCCAGCCCCTCGCTCATTTACCAACCCAACCGCCCTGCCACTCGCTCGTTTACCCACCCACCCGCCAAGCCCCTCGCTCATTTACCCACCCGCCCGCCCAGCCCCTCGCTCATTTACCCACCCACCCGCCCAGACCCTCGCTCATTTACCCAGCCACCCACACAGCCCCTCGCTCATTTACACACCAACCCACCCAACCGCTCGCTCATTTACCCACCCACCCATCCAGCAAATCCTCGCTCATTTACCCGCCCACCCACCCAGCCCCTCGCTCATTTACCCACCCACCCTCCCACGCAGCCCCTCGCACATTTACCCACACACCCACCCAGCCCATCGCTCATTTACCCACCCACCACCCAGCCCCTCGCTCATTTACTCACCCACCCAGCCATCACGTAGCTCATTTACCCTCCCACCCACCGAGCCCCTCATACATTTACACACCCACCCACCCGGCCAGCCCCTCACTCATTGACCCACCCAACCGCCCCGCCCCTCACTCATTTACCCAACCACCTGCCCAGACCCTCGCTCGTTTACCCACCCAACAGCAAAGCCCCTCGCTCAAATACCCACACACCCGCCCAGCGACTCGCTCATTTACCCACCCAGCAACCCCGCCCATCGCTCATTTACCCAGCCACCCACCCAGCCAATCATCCAATTACCCACCCACCCACCCAGCGCCTCGATCATTTACCCACCCATCCAGCCCCTCGCTCATATACTCACCCACCCACTTAGACCGTCGCTTATTTACCCACGCAACCACCCACCCAGCCCCTCGCTCATTTACAGACCCACCCACCCACCCAGACCGTCGCTCATTTACCCACGCAACGACCCGCCCAGCCACTCGCTCATTTACCAACCCACACACCCAGGCACTCTTCTTTTACCCTGCCACCCACACAGCCCATCGCTCATTTACCCACGCACCCAACCAGTCCCTCGCTCATTTACCCACCCACCCACCCAGACCCCGCTCATTTCCCCACCCAGCCTCTCGCTCATTTACCCACAAACCCACCCAGCCCCTCGCTCATTTACCCACCCACCAACCAATCCCTCGCTCATTTACACAACCACACAACCAGCCCCTCGCACATTTACCCACCAACACAGCCCCTCGCTCATTTACCAACCCACCCTCCCACAAAGCCCCTCGCTCATTTACCCACCCACCCACCCAGCCCCTCGCTCTTTTACCCACCCACCCACCCAGCCCCTGGCTCTTTTACCCTCCCACCCACCCAGCCCCTCGCGCATTTACCCATCCACCCACACAGCCCCTCGCTCATTTACCCACCCACCCACCAAGCCCCTCGCTCATTTACCCACCCACCCACCCAGCCCCTCGCTCATTTACCCACCCAACCGCCCAGACCCTCGCTCATTTACCCACCCATCCAGTCAGCCCCTCGCTCATTTACCCTCCCACCCACCAAACCCTCGCTCATTTACCCACCCACCCGCCCAGCCCCTCGCTCATTTACCCACCCACCCGCCCAGCCCCTCGCTCATTTACCCACCCACCCGCCCAGCCCCTCGCTCATTTACCCTCCCACCCGCCCAGCCCCTCGCTCATTTACCCTCCCACCCGCCCAGCCCCTCGCTCATTTACCCACCCACCCGTCCAGCCCCTCGCTCATTTACCCACCCACCCGTCCAGCCCCTCGCTCATTTACCCACCCACACACCCAGCCCCTCGCTCATTTACGCACACACCCACCCAGCCCCTCGCTCATTTACCCATCCACCCACCCAGCCCCTCGCTCATTTACCCACCCACCCACCCAGCCCCTCGCTCATTTACCCACCCACCAAACCGCCCAGCCCCTCACTCACTTACCCACCCACCAACCCGCCCAGCCCCTCGTTAATTTACCCACCCACCCTCCCAGCCCCACGCTCATTTACCCACCCACCCTCCCAGCCCCTCGCTCATTTACCAACCCAACCGCCCTGCCACTCGCTCGTTTACCCACCCACCCGCCAAGCCCCTCGCTCATTTACCCACCCGCCCGCCCAGCCCCTCGCTCATTTACCCACCCACCCGCCCAGACCCTCGCTCATTTACCCAGCCACCCACACAGCCCCTCGCTCATTTACACACCAACCCACCCAACCGCTCGCTCATTTACCCACCCACCCATCCAGCAAATCCTCGCTCATTTACCCGCCCACCCACCCAGCCCCTCGCTCATTTACCCACCCACCCTCCCACGCAGCCCCTCGCACATTTACCCACACACCCACCCAGCCCCTCACTCATTTACCCACCCACCACCCAGCCCCTCGCTCATTTACTCACCCACCCAGCCAGCACGTAGCTCATTTACCCTCCCACCCACCGAGCCCCTCATACATTTACACACCCACCCACCCGGCCAGCCCCTCACTCATTGACCCAGCCAACCGCCCACCCCCTCGCTCATTTACCCATCCACCCTCCCAGACCCTTGCTCGTTTACCCACCCAACAGCAAAGCCCCTCGCTCAAATACCCACACACCCGCCCAGCGACTCGCTCATTTACCCACCCAGCAACCCCGCCCATCGCTCATTTACCCAGCCACCCACCCAGCCAATCGCTCATTTACCCACCCACCCACCCAGCGCCTCGCTCATTTACCCACCCACCCAGCCCCTCGCTCATATACTCACACACCCACTTAGACCGTTGCTTATTTACCCACGCAACCACCCACCCAGCCCCTCGCTCATTTACAGACCCACCCACCCACCCAGACCGTCACTCATTTACCCACGCAACGACCCGCCCAGCCCCTCGCTCATTTACCAACCCACCCACCCAGGCACTCTTCTTTTACCCTGCCACCCACACAGCCCATCGCTCATTTACCCACGCACCCAACCAAGCCCTCGCTCATTTACCCACCACCCACCCAGACACCGCTCATTTCCAGACCCAGCCTCTCGCTCATTTACCCACCCACCCACACAGCCCCTCGCTCATTTACCCACCCATCCAACCAGCCCCTCGCTCATTTACCCACCCACCAACCAATCCCTCGCTCATTTACACAACCACACAACCAGCCCCTCGCACATTTACCCACCAACACAGCCCCTCGCTCATTTACCCACCCACCCTCCCACAAAGCCCCTCGCTCATTTACCCACCCACCCACCCAGCCCCTCGTGCTTTTACCCACCCACCCACCCAGCCTCTGGCTCTTTTACCCTCCCAACCACCCAGCCCCCTCGCGCATTTACCCACCCACCCACCCAGCCCCTCGCTCATTTACCCACCCACCCACCCAGCTCCTCGCTCATTTACCCTCCCAACCACCCAGCCCCTCGCTCATTTACCCACCCAACCACCCAGCCCCTCGCTCATTTACCAACCCATCCACCCAGCCCCTCGCTCATTTACCCTCCCACCCACCAAACCCTCGCTCATTTACCCACCCACCCAACCAGACCCTCGCACATTTACCCACCCACCCACCCAGTCCCTCGCTCATTTACCCACCCACCCTCCCACGCAGCCCCTCGCTCAGTTACCCACCCTCCCACCCAGCCCCTCGTTCATTTACCCACCCACCCACCCTGCCCCTCGCTCATTTACACACCCACCCACCCACCAAGCCCCTCGCTCATTTACCCACCCATCCACCTAGCCCATCGTTCATTTACCTACCCACCCACCCAGCCCCTCGTTCATTTACCAACCCACCCAATCAGCCCCTCGCTCATTATCCCAGGCACCCAACCAGCCCCTCGCTCATTTACTCACCCAAACACCCAGCACCTAGGTCATTTACCTACCCTCCCACCCATCCAGACCCTCACTCATTTACCCACCCACCCACCCAGTCCCTGGCTCATTTACACACCCAACCACCCACCCAGACCCGCGCTCATTTACCCACGCAACCACCCGCCCATCCCCTCGCTCATTTACCCACGCACCCTCCCTGCCCCTCGCTCATTTACCCTCCAACCCACACATCCCCTCTCTCATTCACACACCCACCCAACCAGCCCCTCGCTCATTTACCCACCCACCCACCAAACCCTCGCTCATTTACCCTACCACCCAAACAGCCCCTCGCACATTTACCCACCCACCCACCCTGCCCCTCGCTCATTTACCCACCCACCCACCCTGCCCCTCTCTCATTTACCCACTAAACCACCCAGACCCATGCTCATTTACTCAGCCATCCTCCCACCCAGCCCCACGCTCATTTACCCACACACCCAACCAGCCCCTTGCTCATTTACCCACCCACTCAACCAGCCCCTCGCTCATTTACCCACCCACCCACCCAGCCCCTCGCTCATTTACCCACCCACCCAACCAGCCCCTCGCACATTTACCCACCCACCCGCCCAGCCCCTCGCTCATTTGCCCGCCCACCCACCCAGCCCCTCGCTCTTTTACCCACCCACACTCCCACGCAGTCCCTCGTTCATTTACCCACCCACCCACCCAGCCCCTCGCTCATTTACCCACCCACCCACCCAGACCCCGCTCATTTAACCACCCACCCACCCAGCCTCTCGCACATTTACCCACACTCCCACCCAGCCTCTCGCTCATTTACCCTCCCACCCACCCAGCCCCTCGCTCATTTACCCTCCCACCCACCCAGACCCTCACTAATTTACCCTCCCACCCACCCTGCCCCTCGCTCATTTACCCACCCACCCACCAAACCCTCGCTCATTTACCCAACGACCCAACCAGCCCCTCGCACATTTACCCACCCACCCACCATGCCCCTCGCTCATTTAACAACCTACCCACCCAGCCCCATGCTCATTTACCCTCCCACCCTCCCACCCAGCCTCTCGCTCATTTACCCACCCATCGACCCAGCCCTTCGCTCATTTATCCACCCACCCACCCAGCCTTTCGCTCATTTACCCACCCACTCACCCAGCCCCTCGCTCATTTACCCACCCACCCACCCAGCCCCTCGCTCATTTACCCACCCACCCACCCAGCCCCTCGCTAATTGACCCACCCACCCACCCAGCCCCTCGCTCATTTTCCCACCCACCCACCCAGCCACTCGCTCATTTGCCCACCCACCCACCCAGCCCCTCGTTCATTTGCCCACCCACCCACCCAGCCCCTCGCTCATTTGCCCACCCACCCACCCAGCCCCTCGCTCATTTGCCCACCCACCCACCCAGCCCCTCGCTCATTTGCCCACCCACCCACCCAGCCCCTCGCTCATTTGCCCACCCACCCACCCAGCCCCTCGCTCATTTGCACACCCACCCACCCAGCCCCTCGCTCATTTGCCCACCCACCCACCCAGCCCCTCGAACAATTATCCAAACATGCACCCAGCCCCTCGCACATTTACCCACCCACCCACCCACCCAGACCGTCTCTCATTTACCCACGCCACGACCCGACCAGCCACTCGCTCATTTACCCACCCACCCACCCAGCCCATCGCTCATTTACCCTCCCACCCACACAGCCCATCGCTCATTTACCCATGCACCCAACCAGCCCCTCGCTCATTTACCCACCCACCCTCCCAGACACCGCTCAATTCCCCACCCAGCCTCTCGCTCATTTACGCACCCAACCACCCAGCCCCACGCTCATTTACCCTCCCACCCACCCAGCCCTCGCACATTTACCCACCCACCCACACAGCCCCTCGCTCATTTACCAACCCATCCACGCATCCCCTCGCTCATTTACCCACCCACCCACCAATCCCGCGCTCATTTACACAACCACACAACCAGCCCCTCGCACATTTACCCACCCACACAGCCGCTCGCTCATTTACCCACCCACCCTCCCACAAAGCCCCTCGCTCATTTACCCACCCACCCACACAGCCCCTCGCTCCTTTACCCAACCACCCACCCAGCCCCTCGCTCTTTTACCCTCCCACCCACCCAGACCCTCGCTCATTTACCTTCCCAACCACCCAGCCCCTCGCTCATTTACCCTCCCACCCACCCAGCCCCTCGTTCATTTACACACCCACCCACCCACCCAGACGCTGGCTCATTTACCGACGCAACCACCCACCCAGCCCCTCGCTCATTTACCCACACACCCACCCAGCCCCTCGCTCATTTACCCACCCACCCACCCAACCTCTCGCTCATTATCCCACCCACCCACCCATCCCCTCGCTCATTTACCCTCCCACCCGCCCAGCCCCTCGCTCATTTACCCACCCACCCGCCCAGCCCCTCGCTCATTTACCCACCCACCCAACCAGACCCTCGCTCATTTACCCTCCCACCCGCCCAGCCCCTCGCTCATTTACCCACCCACCCGCCCAGCCCCTCGCTCATTTACCCACCCACCCGCACAGCCCCTCGCTCATTTACACACCCACCCGCCCAGCCCCTCGCTCATTTACCCACCCACCCGCCCAGCCCCTCGCTCATTTACCCACCCACCCCGCCCAGCCCCTCGCTCATTTACCCACCCTCCCGCCCAGCCCCTCGCTCATTTACCCACCCACACGCCCAGCCCCTCGCTGATTTACGCACACACACACCCAGCCCCTCGCTCATTTACCCACCCACCCTCCCAGCCCCTCGCTCATTTACACACCCACCCACCCAGCCCCTCGCTCATTTACCCACCCACCATACCGCCCAGCCCCTCGCTCACTTACCCACCCACCAACCCGCCCAGCCCCTCGCTCATTTACCCACCCACCCTCCCAGCCCCACGCTCATTTACCCACCAACCCTCCCAGCCCCTCGCTCATTTACCCACCCAACCGCCCTGCCACTCGCTCGTTTACCCACCCACCCGCCCATTCCCTCGCTCATTTACCCACCCACCCGCCCAGCCCCTCGCTCATTTACCCACCCACCCGCCCAGACCCTCGCTCATTTACCCACCCACCCGCCCAGACCCTCGCTCATTTACCCAGTCACCCACACAGCCCCTCGCTCATTTACCCACCAACCCACCCAGCCGCTCGATCATTTACCCACCCACCCACCCAGCAAATCCTCGCTCATTTACCCACCCACCCACCCAGCCCCTCGCTCATTTACCCACCCACCCTCCCACGCAGCCCCTCGCACATTTACCCACCCACCCACCCAGCCCCTCGCTCATTTACCCACCCACCCACCCACCCAGACTGTCGTTCATTTACCCACGCAACGACCCGCCCAGCCCCTCGCTCATTTACCTACCCACCCACCCAGACCCCGCTCATTTCCCCACCCAGCATCTCGCTAATTTACCCACCCACCCACACAGCCCCTCGCTCATTTACCCACCCATCCAACCAGCCCCTCGCTCATTTACCCACCCACCCACCAAACCCTCGCTCATTTACCCAACGACCCAACCAGCCCCTCGCACATTTACCCACCCACCCACCATGCCCCTCGCTCATTTAACAACCTACCCACCCAGCCCCATGCTCATTTACCCTCCCACCATCCCACCCAGCCTCTCGCTCATTTACCCACCCATCCACCCAGCCCTTCGCTCATTTACCCTCCCACCCACCCAGCCTTTCGCTCATTTACCCACCCACTCACCCAGCCCCTCGCTCATTTACCCACCCACCCACCCAGCCCCTCGCTCATTTACCCACCCACCCACCCAGCCCCTCGCTCATTGACCCACCCACCCACCCAGCCCCTCGCTCATTTTCCCACCCACCCACCCAGCCACTCGCTCATTTGCCCACCCACCCACCCAGCCCCTCGCTCATTTGCCCACCCACCCACCCAGCCCCTCGCTCATTTGCCCACCCACCCACCCAGCCCCTCGCTCATTTGCCCACCCACCCACCCAGCCCCTCGCTCATTTGCCCACCCACCCACCCAGCCCCTCGCTCATTTGCCCACCCACCCACCCAGCCCCTCGCTCATTTGCCCACCCACCCACCCAGCGCCTCGCTCATTTACCCACCCACCCAGCCCCTCGCTCATATACTCACCCACCCACTTAGACCGTCGCTTATTTACCCACGCAACCACCCACCCAGCCCCTCGCTCATTTACAGACCCACCCACCCACCCAGACCGTCGTTCATTTACCCACGCAACGACCCGCCCAGCCCCTCGCTCATTTACCTACCCACCCACCCAGACCCCGCTCATTTCCCCACCCAGCCTCTCGCTAATTTACCCACCCACCCACACAGCCCCTCGCTCATTTACCCACCCATCCAACCAGCCCCTCGCTCATTTACCCACCCACCAACCAATCCCTCGCTCATTTACACAACCACACAACCAGCCCCTCGCACATTGACCCACCAACACAGCCCCTCGCTCATTTACCCACCCACCCTCCCACAAAGCCCCTCGCTCATTTACCCACACACCCACCCAGCCCCTCGCTCTTTTACCCACCCACCAACCCAGCCGCTGGCTCTTTTACCCTCCCACCCACCCAGCCCCTCGCGCATTTACCCACCCACCCACCCAGCCCCTCGCTCATTTACCCACCCACCCACCCAGCAGCTCGCTCATTTACCCACCCACCCACCCAGCTCCTCGCTCATTACCC